>JAPMOQ010010648.1:216029-259208 GCA_026543055.1 Argiope trifasciata | reverse complement strand
GACTGGAGATATCGAAATGTCATATATGACATTCTTCAGCCTCATTGGTCTCAAATCTAAACTCCTATGTCAAAAAAGAGATTAAACAAATTGTTTTCAAATGAGTTCTATCATGATCAATGTTCTTACATTAGCAAATAGATGCAGAAAATCTGACGTCTTAATGTCATACATGACATTCTTTAGCATCATTCATCTCAGATTTAAATTCACCACATCAAATAAGAGAATTTACAAATCATACCCTATCAAGATCAACGTTCTTACATTACCAAATAGATGAAGAAAATTTACTGAAGCACATAATGCAAATATTTCTATAGCATACACGACATTTTTCAGCTTCATTGCTATCTATCTAAACTCTCTATGTCAAACAAGAGATTAAACTTATTTCAACCATCGGAATGATCATAATAATAAATATGTATGTATTTTGAATGAAAGGAAAACAAAAATCGCATCAACTGAAGATCACTCTAAGGTAAATGCTTTCCAGGGGGCGAGAAATTCCGCTGATAGCAGCAGATATCACAACTAAAACGAGAGCGAAGCGTGGGAGTTTTTTGGAAGCCGCATCGCTTTTGGAAACGATGATTTTTTACAGAAAGGTTATTTGTGTCACCAGCAACTGTTTCGAGATGGAAAGATGAATGCTGCTGATTCCCTTTTCAGTTTTTGTTTGTTTTTATTCGTCGAGGAGCAGGTGTGTGTCACCCTGCAACAAGTTACCACTCGGCCTCGTTTAAATGGGGTTTTTTGTAGTTATTATTGGTGGTGGTAGTGCAAGTGGATTGGTGTAGGTATTTGGAGTATATGGTATGCAGTGTGACTTTTTTAGTACACTATTCAGTTATATACACAAAAAGCAATCGTTATATAACGTATTCCTTGCCTTTGATTCGTTCCTATTTATTCCAATGCCAAAATTAATCGTTATAACGCCAATCTACATCAACTAAAAAAGAAAAGGAAAAAAAGAGTGGGAGATGTCTTTCCCAAATTTTCTCGAGGAGAAGGTGTGTGTCACACTGCAACAAGTTACCACTGGGCCTCGTTTTGAATATGTGGTTTTTTTGTTGTTGTTATTGCTGGTGGTGCAAGTGGACTGGTCTAGTTGTTTGGAATGCATGGTATACTGCAAATACCCACCTCCTTCGAACTATTGCAGTGAGGCTTTTTGGGTGCGCTATTCGGTTATATAAACAAAAAGCAATCGTTATATAATGCATTCCTTGGCTTTGATTCTTTCATATTTATTCTAATGCCGAAATTAATGGTTGTAACTCCGATCTGCACAAACGAAAAAAGAACAAGGAAAAAAATGTGTGGGAGGGGTCTTTCCAAAACATTCTTGAGGATTAGGTGTGCGTCACCCTGCAACAAACCTCGGCCTCGTTTAAATTTTTTTTGGTGGTAGTGGTTGTGGTGATGGTGGTGCAAGTGAACTGATGAAGGAATTTTTAGTGTATGGTATACGGCAAATCTCCACCACTTCGAACTATTGCAGTGAGACTTTTTTAGTATGTTATTTGGTTATATGAACAAAATGCAATCGTTATATAATGTATTTTTTGGCTTTGATTCGTTCCTATTTATTCCAATGCCAAATTTAATCGTTATAAAAATCTACACCGACGAAAAAAAGGAAAAAAGAGTGGGAGAGGTCTTTCCAAAACTTTCTTGAATATTCTCTCTTATAAATGTGAATTTGGGTTTCAGATGTGTTTTTACCCATTCGACTGAAACTGAAATTTGGCACAAAAGTAAAATTGCTGTTACAAAATCACATGCCAAATTTGATATATTTGCATCGTAACGTTTTGAGTCATTACGTTTACATGTTTCTGAAAGTACAAAACGAAAAATGTTCGATTCTCAGTGTAGAGAATTATCCAGTTAATCCATAACTGGATAATTGTCTGCACTATAACTGTTAAAATAAAAATGTCTTTATACCAATGTTTATCCATCTAGCTTTTTCCGTTTCACAGTTATCGTGTTATCTAATATTCGAACGGTTAGACAGACTTCCTCTAAACAGATTTTGCTCAAAATTTGACAGAAATCTACAAATTTGGGGCAAAGACCGTATATCAACTTTCATTCGTCTTGCTCAAAAAGTTGCTGAGTTTTGTTTTCTTTTGTTAGAGACAGACACAGACATTTTTCAAAATGTATTTTTCAAATTCAGGAAAAACGTGGAAATATTTTTAAAACCGGAATTTTTTTATTGAAAAATACAACTTATATGTAACACGAACATTTAATTAAAATCCCACATCACACGCCACTGCAATTAAAACTAACATTTAAAAAAAAAGCAGTAAAAATTTCATCTTAAATTAATTACGTTTCTTTAGGGGAAAAAAAGAAAACTTTAAAAGGATTATGCAAAAAAGATAGTTTCATTTTCTATTACATATTTTAGACAATATAATTATCTAAAATATCGTAATATATCTAATAATAAGAATTACATTTAGTTTTATGCGGAGTGAACAAATTCTTAAATAAAAAATTTCTATTAATGTTTATTCAAAAAGGATTTGAACATCCCGAATACTACAGTTTTATCATTATTTATTTTCCAAATGTAATAAAAACTGTAATACTTAATTTTAAATATTAAAATTTTATCAACATTGGATGAAAGTAGGTGCAATGTTACAAACAAATTAAAAATAAACATTATAAAATATTTATAATGTTTTATAGCTAAGTAGAAAAGAGGATTTTTATCTCATTTATAATTAAAGACATGCTGTTATAGAGCAAAAAAAAATTTTTTTAAGTAACTTATCGAGGTTTGAATGAAAATTCGATAGCATATCAGTTTCGAACCCTATTTTAAAGTTTCGTATTACTGATATTTTTGTTTATAAAATGTAAAAGAATAAAAGTTAGTAAATTCCCAAAAACCGACATTGCTGAAAAAAAGGGTAGTAAAAAAATCATAAATATTCTGAAATTCTTGAGTAAAAAAGGTTGAAAATCAGATATATAATGGTTTTTAGAGTAAGCATAAATGATTTTTTAATCGTGTAATATAAAAAAGAAGAGTACGACTTGAAAAACTTTTTGAAAAATTGGATTTTGTAAAAACTACATAGAGCTATGGCTTTTAGATGCATTGTCAATTATAATACAAAATACTGTAAATAAAGCAAAATTATTGGAAAATACAATATAGCTTGAGAAATAGGAAAATCTACAGCAAATTTTAATGAAAATTAACCAAAAACGCTTAACACACCACACGAAGTTGTAAATGCAGCAGTCCTATTTTCCGTTGTACACAAATTATAGAATATAATGTCGAATGAAATGAACCAACATCTTAGAAAAATCTTGAGATGCAAAGACGTTATGGCTAAAAATATACGTATATATGCATTTTTTCCATACATTCGCAACTTAATTTTTCTAAAAACACCTATAAATGAAAAAGTATTTCACCAACAATCAAAATTTTGGTTCATTTCATTGCCCATATCGTTTAAAACACGCGCTGAAATGTTTACGTAAATACCTCTATAATTTTTTGAGGTATCATGTTAATGGTGGAGAATTTTTATGAAAATGAATGTTTTGAGAAAATTGAAATGAAAGCCACATTTTAGCCGAAAAAAAATCTGTGACCATTGTTGATAGGTGAGGCCTTCCTTGTCCTAGAAACTGTTTTGGGAAGAGGAAAATCTGAATGACAAGAAATAACAATTCTAAACAGAATTCGTCAATGTGGTCGATAACCCGTCTTTTTAACATAGTCGGATACCTCAAGATAGCAGCGAGAATCTTATATAAGATAACAATGGGTTGAACTAGCATTCCGAACGCCAAGTGGAAAACGGTGTCACGTTTGGAAATAGCATTAATCGTCTAGTTCTAAAGGATATTCTTGGCCGTATGAAGTTTGCCATAAATATCTTGATCTCAATGCAAATTGATGTTATTTTCAGGAATGTCAAAAAGAATCAATATAATCGGCACAATGAAGAAAAATTTCTAGAAATAAATTCATCATAAAAGCATCAATCTCAAAGTTATTAGATTAAAATGAAAGGCAACTGTATAAGTGAACTAAGATATAGTTACCAATCTTAAATCAATGGTAATGGTCTCTCTGAAACTTACTCGCATAATCTTTAATACATTTTTTTTATTCCCTTTTCCCTGTTAGATTGCGTGGAATTTGGGTCAGAACATTATTATCTTGCATGGTATTGATGAAAGATAATTATGAAATATAGATTTTTGGCGTAAATCTAGCATTTTTACTGACTTTATAGTGATAATACTTATTTTGGACGAATTTTTTTCGATTGATTGATATCAATATTTAACGTGGAACTACAATAGTAGTCATAAGATAACGGTAATAAGCAATTGTAGTCATAAGATAACGGTAATAAGCAATTGTAGTCATAAGATAACGGTAATATGCAATTGTAGTTATAATATAACGGAAATAAGCAATTGTAGTTATAAGAAAATGATAATCGTTTCTCTGAAACTTCCTCGCATAATCTTCATTAAATTTTTATTCTCCTTATTTTACTAATTTAAATGTTTGTGAGAAAGAGCAGACAATTAAACGTTTGACAAACTAAATTAAAAATTTGAGAAGTGTTTATATTTTCGATGCTAAATTTGTATGGCAAACTTCATCTGTCTGGTTCTTAGCATTTTGCAGTAATCAAATTTTCTTGAATTATAACATCCAGACAGTCAGACTTCCTGAGAACAGATTTGATTTTTAAAATTTTATAGCAATCTATATATTTGGTCGTAAATCCATATATCAAATTACATCTGTTTGGCTCAAAGAAAAGCTTTTTTAAATTAATGTTTGTCGAATATGCCTTACTTATAGATTGCACAAATCAAAATAAAAAAAAATTTAATGTAAACTAAAAAATGTAATTTTATAAAGAAATAGCTTTATATCAAACAGTGTGGTACAAAAAAAAGGTGCAATAAGAAAATAGTTATTGCACTTTTTTTATAGATAACATTCGAACAACACCGTTAGTTTTCCTGCATAGACAAAAAAAAATTTCTTTCAAATTCTATAAATCGAGAGTTTTCAAATGACTTATTTCTTCTCACAATGTTGAAATCACTTAATGCTATTCTAAATGCCAAATTCGGCATTAATTTCATTGTTTAAAATTATTTACTCAGACATATATACTGAAAAAAGACAGCAAAAAATTGAAATTATAGTTATAAATTAATTGTGCAGGATTCGCAAACTTTAAATTGGAAGATTAACAAAATAAAACTACATTACCAGACGATGCATAAAGGAAAACTCCAAAATAAGACAATAGATATTTCAAATTCTATACTGTGAAAGACGACTCCGAAATAAAAAAGGAATAAATCCCCAATTTATAGCATACGCATTTTAAGGCTTCAACAATTTTTTGTCTTCAAATCGCTTCAAAAAAAATCAATCCAAAACAATTCTCACATGTCAAAATATAAAAAATTTTAATCTGCTATTGCAAATTTCTAGTTCTCATGTGAGGACTTTATTATTTTTTTAAGGAAGTCATCCAAGGCCAGAATATTTTTTCGTTAAAAACCAGTTTCATGTGATACCAGATTACACAAGCTTACATATATAGAAAAATGATGGGGTTCTTTTTTTCCCCATTTCAAAATCGTTCGTGCTCCAACACGTTTTCCCGAGGCAAGAAATTTGTTTCCCAAAATTTTTTTTGACTACTAGAAAAATTAAAAAATAAAATTTTGAAATATATATATATATATATATATATATATATATAACAAAATCCCAAACTGAAACAACATCGTGTTCACAGATGGTAACAAAACCGTGAAAAGTTTGTTTGTAGAATTTGTAAAGCAATGGTTGTAATTGTTTCTTAAATAACCAAACTATTTCTGCCAAAACAAAGTATTCCAACTATTTGATACATATGGTTTCCAATTCCATCGCAACAATAGCCTATCGTAGCAGATAGATGCAATGCCTAATTATGTAAGCATCCCAAAATGCAGCGTCGACCTTCTCTATGATGGGGCCCTGGTTCAAAAATCATTTTGGGGCATTAAATTTTTAGCAAAGTAAAAGAAAATTTGCATATGTATTTAATAATGCATGAAATTGTTTTTGCTATTAATTACTCCAGGAAAATGAAACTTTTTCTAATTTCTTTTTCTACACTTAGTACAGCAAATGCGCTTATTCATTATACTCATATGCCTAACAGAAGATAATTTATTTCATTTTAATTTGCTGAAAGAGGGTTCCACATTTATTATATTACTAGCCGCCTTTGGCGACCAGCTGGTTCGCCATGAGTAATTCGTTCTAAAATTTTCAATTAAATCACATATTCATTAGCCTTGAAGTAATTCCGGGCATGTATTGGCCTGAAATTAATATTTTCTTTAAGATGATGGACGGAAAATTCTAAAAGTACACCTTTTCCTAATAATATTCTTTACTTTTATAAATCAGTCAGTTTTAACCATCGGTTATGCTTCCTAAATATTAAAAAAAAAATTCGATGATGTTGCCAAAATATTAAATATGTTTTTTTAAAGAAAGAGAGAAAGAGAAAAAAAAAGTATTAAATTAATTATACAGATATTGCAAACGATTACATAAATATGCCATTAAGTCGGGATTTCAATGCATATCCTGTCTAAATTCCATCAGGTTTACCGTAAATAAAGAAGATTTATTGAGTTAATGATTTAGATATTGCAAACGATTGCAGAAACCTTTGCTTTGCAATTATTTTTTAAAGAAAATATCACATTTTATATATTTTTTTTATTTTATCCAGTCACGTGCTGAAAGTTGTATTTCTTAAGATTTATTTTGCGATGATATTTTTTTTTATTTGAACTTCCGGCATTCTTTTATTTTATCCAGTCACGTGCTAAAAACATGGTTAAAATAGTTCTTTAAAAATTCGTTAAAAATAGAAGCTTAAGTTATACATTAAAACACTGATATCATTAGAAGGCTAATTTTTTAATCTTGAAATTGATGTAAAAATCATGTTTATGCGATCATATTTTCGGAAGTTATAGCGGAAAAACGTCGAAATGTCGCTTAAATGTTAATTAATTCAAATTCTAATTAAAAATTCGAAAAAAAGGGCTCCGAGGTGCACTTTCCGGACCTCCAATGTATACATGTACCAAATTTGGTAACTGTATGTCCAACGGTCAGGCCTGTAGAGCGCCAACACACACACACACACACACATTGAGCTTTATTATAAGTATAGAAGAAAGGGATTTAAAAAAATATATTACTTTAGATAGAAACAAAAGTCCATTCGAACCCAGATTCAAAATCGACTTCTGGGCGCCGGGCACGCCACTTTGTCTTAATGTGTCTGAAGGGCATTTCCTTATTCATGAATAAACTTTTCCTACCTTTTTATAGATATCACTGCGATCTTTGCATAAAAAAGACGTCAGTCGATGCTCAGCCAGCTATATAGAAATAAGCTTGTAGACTTTTAGCATGTGTCACATTATAAATGTTCAGAACACGTGTTTTAATTCTTAATCAAGGTGGGGCCTCCTTCAGTCGCGGGGCCCGGGTGTATAGCACCCGCCGCAACCCTCAGACGGCCGACCCTGCCAAAGTGCATTATGATTGTTACTATGAGATGAGATGTTGCTCTGTTAGAGAGGTCCGCGTGTTAATGTCTTGGATTTTGTTTTGTATGAGATGCTACCATTAAAGAAATGTTCCCCAAAATATGGATCCTCTTACTTCCATAATGATCTTCATTCCTTCACACTATAAAGATTAATCTATTCACATAAAGTCATTATTCAAACCAAAAAAAATGTCTGCGGTTTCTTTAAAAATTACTAAATATTATGATTAAATGTCGCATATTTTGGATTTTGATGAAAAGCCAACATTCTCGGCTTGAGGTTTTCAGGAGCAGTTTTCTGTGTAAGAGGTAAATTTCCGAGATTCACTTGGCACTTCTCCTTGAAGTTACTCCAGTTCATTTCCGACGGCATGTGCGGTGACTGCCGCGACTAATCATCCTCAGACTGTTCCACATTCTACATACATTTGGCCACATTTAAACTAATTTGCATATGTAAAGCCAGTGACAGTAATATATTCAAAAATTTCTCGCATACTTTTTTTAAAATTGCATTAGTTCCCCCGCCTCCGCAAAAGACTGTGGACCTAGGGAAATGCCATAAAGTTTAGTTTAGTTTAGTGATATTAACGTACAGTTTTGAAGCAATCCTAGGGCTATTTTGGGATGGGCCTCGTCATTTTGAGCCACGCTCAGATGACGAGGACGACACCTGAACTGGCATCCCCTTCTCCACACTACATCATTGGTAAGACGTTTGGCCAGACAAATTTAACGCGCAAGGGACACTGTTAGACGACGATTCTTCGGTGAAATCGAGTCTCGAACTCGTCTATTTTAAAATATGAATCCTTAATTCTCAACAAATGAAACATGCCAGCAAATTTGATTTTACAGTCAATTTAGTTTGTTTTCGCACAAGGAAATAAGCTGAAATATTCTATTCTTTGACCTACAATTGTGTTTTATGACTCAATGATATAGCTCATGCTACTTATTATTATTTCAATTTATATAAGTTCATGGAATCTGCAAAACTGCAAAATAAATGACTTTCGTGCTTTAATTAATTGCTACACTGTCTTAATTTTAGATTCAAATTTTTAAAAAATGAAATATAATGCATGAATCAGACTTTTCATTGTGATAAATTCCAAATATTTCTTCCCGTTTATTTATTGAACCCTCGGACTCCGTTTGCCCAAAGGATTAAAAAACTTCTAAGCAGGATTTAGCTTTATCTCTGTTTATAATAAAGATGAATATGTATGTGTGTGTTGGCCCTCTATAGGTCGCAATGTTTCATTTACAGCTACCAAATTTGACGTATATATACTTTGAAGTGTGAAAATGTGAAGTATGAGTCCTGCTTTTGAAATTAAAAAGTAAGCTAGGGTTTGTAGTTTTTTCACGATAACTTGCAAGCATTTTCTTGAATAAAAAACTATTTTTAAATTATTTTAAAATCAAATAAGATATCTTTTCAATTAAGCTAATTTAGGCCCATTGAAATTCTTTAGTCTAAATTTGAACAATTTTAAGTATTTTTCACAATAATATTTTCACTGTTGTGAATGAAACCGATTTTTTTCGTTGTTCTAACAAATATTTGATTTCGTTATTTTTTTCCATTCTAGAAAGCTAAAGAAGTATTCTTTTTAATAGATTTTGTAATTCAAAAGATGAATAAAAAACACGAAGTGACAATAATGCAAAATTTTGAAGATACACGAAAAGCACATAATAGCGTTATAATGTCATAACTTGGTCTTCATTATAGAAGTTCATATTCACATTGAACAACACATATCCAAGATGATCTAAACAACGCATCTTTAAATACTGACAAATTAATAGAAATTTTATCAGGAAATATTTTATCATTTCATAGGAATGAAATTTTATCCAACTGATTTAAACGTAATTAAATGCAACCGATGTCTCCAGTGAGCTAGTTAATCGCCAAAGGCAGCTACTAATAATAAAATGAATTGTTCCTGGAAACATTCTTTAAATACCTACTCGTCTCTCTCTATCAGTGAATTTTGCAAAACGGCTTAGCTTTGCAAAAACACTGTCGTTTACTTTACCAGGGAAAGAAATTGTCTTTCGCAATATCTTATCCTCAGTAATACATTTTTAAATATAAAATAGTATAACTTAAGATAAGATACTATTTTATATAATCGTATTGCTGAAAATAAATATTACTACTTTATATAATAGTATTACTGAAAATAAATAATACTACTTTATAAATAAAATAGTATAATTGAAGATACGATACTATTTGTTTAATACTATTACTGAAGATAAGTAATACTATTTTGTATAATAATAAAAAAACATGAATTGTTCCTGAAAAGATTCTTTAAATATCTTCTCGTCTCTCTATCAGTGACCTTTGTAAAACGGTTTAGGTTTGAAAAAACAACTGTCGCCTACGTTACCAGAGAAAAAAATTGTCTTTCGCAATATCTTATCTTCAGTAATACTATTTTAAGTATCCCTTGTAATTAATTTTAAACTAATTCGACCATTGCAAAGAAAATACGAGGCAGCAAATTCTAAAGACCTGATTTAAATAACCTCAGGAAAGAAAACAAAAAAAGTCTCATTAAGTGTTAAAATTTAAACTCCTTCCTTCTCAGCAAACGGTGAAAATTACCTGCAAGTGGGAGTCCGTGACTAATTTGTTTTGACACATGCCTTCCCTGTTGCAAGCCGTTATCTGAGGAGCGGATATTAAGACGCAGAAGTTCAAGGTAAGCCGAGATGGGCATGTTGAAAGCCAAATCGCAGGCTTGCCGCCAAAATTTTGATTATGGGTTATGCTTTCGTTCCTGGATACTAATTTTGGCTAAAATGTATCTCAACTTAACAGTCAAACGCTTGGGTTTGGAGGGGAAAAAACCAAAATCCCTATAAATAAGTTATGGGGCAATAAGTACTCTGTCTCTGAGATTCATATCTTACGTGTGGGTTATGGTCTGAAGAATTCTCCTTGAGAAGTAGAACAAAGAGACTCTAAGAGTGAATTTTAAATTGTTTAACAAGTGAAAAATTCTATAAATATAGTTGTTAAAACTTTTGACGGCGTCCTGGCTTAGGGGTAGCGTGTCTCCCCCGTCATCTGGGCCTCCCAGGATCAAGTCCCGGTTCGGACAGGGTTGTTATTCTGTGTTTTATCTGTGAGTGGTGTGAATGTGTCCTCCTGTAAAAAGGTGTTTTGTAAGAGAATGTGAGTCAGGAAGCAGTTAAGTGCCAAATACATGAATGGAAATTTCCCATATTAGTAAGTAGTTTCTTTGTTTACTAGTGGGAACAGTACCGATGTGTGGATGAGTTATCTTCACTCCTATAGAGGGTATTTATGATTGCATCCTCAGTTTACTCCAATGCTACCGGGCCGTTCATATTGACAGACTTGGAATAACTCCTTTCTAATATGATTAAATATCCTTACTGACACCTGTTGAGGATAGTGATATCTACTAAAAGAAGGGAAGATCTTATCCTCATCTTAGTTTTCCTCAATTCGCATTTTAGTGCCTGCGTTCTGGTATAGGGGCAGTACGTCTTCCCCGTGACCTGAGCATCCTGGGTTCGAGTCCCGGTTCGGGCTTGGTTATTCTTCTATCTGTGAGATGTGAGAATGTGGTCCTCTGTAAATAGAGGTTGTGCCAGCTAATGTGAAGCCTGAAGTAGCTAAGTCGTACTGTTGGCCTTAATTGGCGCTACTGAAAAAGCAAGGGACGCTAAATTGGGCTTAAATTGCTGACAACTACCAATAGGCGAGCTTGTAAAAGTGTCGTAGGGAACAACAACAAAACTTTTAAGAATATCTACTAAAGGTTTCAGCGACTTCAGTTTTCTTTCTGCTTCACTTTGGATTTGCAAACAGTTCTGGAGTGAACCATCCACTCGAGTTACATAAAATGTGCTAACTTAGCATTCCGGCTAATTTTTTCCCCTGCGAAATGCGGGCATTGATTCAGTGTACATTCACTTATTTGAATAGAAACAATGCGTGCATTTAAATCCCTTTACTGTATTTCATACTTTATTATCCAATTAGAATGCCTTCTTCATCTTCTATTATCCAATTATTGGTATTGAAAGTATTGAAGAAGGCATTCTGTTTGGATCATTCTATTATCCAATAAGAATACCTTATGGAATGTATTATGTTACTGATTTAATAAAGAATACATAGAATTCTTGAGGTAATTGTGGATTGTGCCGGATTTTTGTTTAGAAATGCTACGTCTTTGAAAGATTTTATCTCAAATCATAAGTTTAAAAAGCGGTAATTCGATTATTGTAAGATTTCCATTGTGTCTAAAGTAATTTAAAAGGGTATACAGCTAAAGTATAATAAAATGCTGATTAGAAAGACCAGAGAAAAAGTATAATATTTAGAATTTTAGGTTTTCTTAGTTGCATACAAATAGTAAAAAAAATGGTCAGCTATTTAAAATGGCATAATACAATGATTTTTTTAAATTGGTAACTCATCAAATGTGAAATTTGTTTTCAATTTATGTTCCTGTTTTTTATTTAATTAGAAGAATCAAAAATTTTTATTAAAACAAAATTACCTGTTAAACATCCTTAAAGATCTTGTGCTAGAAGTTTGAAGTCGAACGTGCCAGCTCAAGTGTTGTGCTCCTCATCTGAGAGCGGCCGCGGTGGCCTGGTGGTAAATTCTCAGCTTCGGTAGATTAAAGTGGATTAAAATGGAAAATAGATTAAAGTGGAAACTAATAAAAATAAATTTCTTACTCTTTTCAATACCACAGATTTTCGAAAACTTTAGCTGGACTAATGTCAAGCGATACGATAGAAGATTTTTAAAATTTTAACTTATTTCCGTAGGAGATAAAAAATAAATGATAATGTAGTGTCCGTATTACACAGAAAAGGGATGCAGTTGCTTCTGAGGGTTAAGACCCCTGAGCATCCGAAGGCAAAAGTCTGAATTTTGGCTCAAATGAAGATGACACCCACATTCGCTTGCACAGCTCTTTTTACGGGGGGGGGGGGTACTCATTTACACGTCTCACAATCAGATCACAAGAGAAGAACAATCTAAAGGGTCGCGGTAGCCTGGGTGGTAGCGTGTCGGTCTCGTACCCGAAAAGTCGCGGGTTCTGTCCTCGTCTTGTTCAATTACCGCTGTGTTGGCTCATGCCAGTTTGGGCACGTTCAATAGGTCGTCACTGCAAAGTCCTCCAAGTTCCCATAACCTCTGTGGGTACTAAATCAGGGATGAGTCGGTCTCTGATTTGGATCTCAATTCTGACTTGCCGATGGATGAATGAGTGTATGAATGAATTCGACCACCCCCTACAAAGGGTTGTATCGTGAGTGTTCCTAGCAAAGTCGTCCTTTCACCTGAACGGTGCTCGTTCACAACGAAAGGCGCACATTTCAGCCTTGATTCGAAAGAGCTTTGCTCATTCGGGCTAGGTATGACCAAGTGGCCTTAGACGACAACAACAGAACAATCATGTCCGAACCAGGACTCGAACCTGGGAAGCCCATATCAAGGGGAAGACATGTTACTGCTATGCCAGGACGCAGGCTGTATTAACTCATATTCAGAGGATTGGACAGATATGGATTTTGTTGAAACTTTTAAGAATTCTAGAAATTTTATGAGATGAAAAGATGCGCCATCTCTATATCAGGAAGCCAGCGATAAAAATAAACACTAACCTGATTATAAAACAGTGAATGTCTGTTCTCATTTTTGTTGGATACAACTGCTACTTTTCAGAAAGAGTACAAAAGAAAATTTTCTTCTTACGTTCTGAATGAACATTAGCGGAAAAGAATGAATTCGACTGTACTAATGGAGTGGCTTTACATTTGAGCGGTAAGAATGAATCATTTTGAACCAGGATCAGATGACGAAGGCAACACCTGTGCTGGTATCCGCCTCTCCACACTACGCCACACCAGCGAGAGTATATTTGATCTGAACGGTTACACCACAGTTTCTTGGGAAGAATCGGATCTCGAACTTACAACTTTACGGTTCACAAGCCGAGACCTTACCACCAGGTCCGAAAGCTGAGAATTAGAGCTTGGCATATTCCAAAAAAATTACACGATACCTTATTTTAATCTTGGGCCCTCTGAAAAAAATTCTTAATTTTTTTTTTTGTTTGTAGTTAAAAATTATATGAATTTGATTTTCAATGAATTGATGCGACTTTTAATTTCCCATACAAAATAAGAATATCTAAATAAAATATTTGATGAAATTTTCGATAAAAATATGTTTTTATACCTTTGTTATTCTACTTTCGATTCAAAATTAGCTTACTAGAATATAAAATAAATTGATAGAATAGAAAAGAGATATACAAATAAAAGTATAATTACTGTTGAAATTTTGAGGTATGTATTACATTATTTGCAATCAAAATTGTCTATTTTCTATTCAAAATTAGTTTAATCTATACCTATAATAAAGCTCAATGTGTGTGTGTTGGCGCTCAACAGGTCAGACCGTTGGACCTACAGCAACCAAATGTGGTACTTGTATACCTTGGAGGTCGGGAATGTGCACCTCGGAGCCCTTTTTTCGAATTTTTAATTAGAATTTGAGTTAATTAAAATTAATGCGAAATTTCGACGTTTTTCCGCTATAAATTTCGAAAATATTATCGCACAAACATGCTTTTTACATCAATTTAAAGATAAAAAATAGTTTTGTAATGGTATCAGTGTTTTAATGTATAACTTAAGCTTCTATTTTTAACGAATTTTTAAAGAGATAACAATGTTTTTTTAGCACGTGACTGGATAAAATAAATGAAAACAATGACGGAAGTTCAGATAAAAAAAACTAAAAACAACTATCATCCAAATCAAATCTAAAGAAATACAACTTTTAGCACATGACTGGATAAAATAAAATATATATATATAAATGTGATATTTTCTAAAAAAATAAATGCAAGGCAAAGGATTCTATGATCGTTTGCAATATTTAAATGATTAATTGAATAAATTATCTTTATTTATACAGGACTGAATTTATAAAGGATATGCATTCAAATTCCTTTCCAATAGCCAATTTGTAAAATATTATTAATAGGCATATATATATTGTTTAATACTATTAATTTGATCTAAATGAAGTAAATAATGACATTTTATGTAGTTTGAGTAAAACAATGCATTTATGAATGATGAGTTTTAGATTTCTTCATACTTTGCTCAGAGCCATATTTTACAAAATATTTTTATTAATATTTTAAATAACAGTTGCTACATCAATCAGTCTTCTAAATCAATAATTAAAACTGACTTATTTATAAAATTAAAGAATATTATTAGGAAAACGTGTTCTTTTATAGCTTTCCGTCCATCATCTTAAAGAAAATATTAATTTCAGGCCAATCGATGCCCAGAATTACTTCAAGGCTAATGAATATGTGATTTAATTGAAACTTTTAGAACGCATTACTCATGGCGAACCAGCTGGTCGCCAAAGGCGGCTAGTAAAATATAAAATAACTTGATTTGGGAATAGAAAAGAAATATACAGATAAAAGAATTGTTAAAATATTGTGGTATGTATTACAACTTTTGCTATCAAAATAGCTATCTCCTAAGTAACAAAAGAAAAGGAAAAAAAATCTGAATGATTATTTTTTTACACCCTCAAGTTAAAGTAGTTCTTTCATCGAGCTCATCGTGATTTCAAGTTCCGGTGATTTCGTTACGGCTATTATCTTTTTGGGCAGGAGCCACGTGTTCTCAGATACTTAACAGATGGAAGAGACACTGCATTTTTAGATGAACGGCGATGTGCAGTGTTAGTCAGTCCCTAAAACAAGAGACTTAAATATCCATGAAGGTTGATTCATAGATAATAGAAGTAATAAAATAAAATCAGCAAGATTCCAGACCAGTATTAAGTTTAGAATTCTATTCAGATAAACACATATTAGAAACACGGCTTGAAAGCTCTGTATGCATAAAGTGGATTTGATAAGGTCTGACTTTTTTAAAACTACGTTGACACCAGGAATACCATTATTTTTAGGCCTGATTTCACTTCTCCCCCCTCCAAGGGGGGTGCCTGTTCGTCAACCACTCCTCTGTTGTTGTTGTTGTTTACAATGACACTTGTCACTGACAAGCCCACTAATCACTGTCAACGATTTTAAGCCTACATTAGCGTCCCTTGTATTACGGTAACGCCAACTAGTGCCAAGAGTACGACTTAGCTACTTCATGTTTCACATTCGCTTGCACAACCCCTTTTTTACAGGGGGAGGCAAATTCACACTACTCACAGAACACATAATAACAATCACGCCCGAACCGGGACGCCCAAAACACTAGGAAGACACGTTATCCCTAAGCCAAAATGAAAAGCCACCACATCTCTTACCTCTCGCACTGATCTCTGATAAAGATTTTCAATTTGAAACTTAAAATTGTTTCTTATTAAAATATTTTAGTTAGACTCCGTTGCAGTATTGGATTTCCAACTAGGAAACTTCCTAAAAATGATAGAGCAGGGGAAAAGGAAATTCAAAGAAATAGATTCAAAAACCTCATTTTATAGTAGCCAAATCAATAAGAAAAATATAAATTTTATGAATGATTATATATCAAGATAATTGTTCAAACTTCCGTACATTTCAGATATTTGTACGGAAATTACCCCGTACACATACTTATCGGGATAGTTATGAAACAAAAAGTCTGCTTCAAAAAATATTTTGTACAAACGGGGATACCGAATAGCCTTACAATCACAATAGATAAATTAAGAGGAAGTATATTAATTTCACTCAGATTTCACTCAATAATTAGTTTGGTTTTCTCTTATATTGCTAATTTAATTTCACTCAGAAAATTTTAAAATAAGCCCTAAGCATTCCAATTTAAAGTGTAAATAAACAAATAACAATAATTAATTAACCACTTCGCATACAATGACGTGTCTGAGACGTGCATCGAATTACTGAATTTTTAATTTTTAATCTCCTATTAAGTGAAAAATATTAAATAATTTAAAATGAAAAAAGTCCCTTGAAACGCGCATTATTATTAAAGGGATCAAAATAATAGTAAATATTCCAATTAGGAAGCTATTAAATTCATTATTTAATTTGGAAGTTAAGTAAATTCGAATGTCAAGTGGATAATTTGTTGAAGTTCAGGCATTGCACATTAACTGAACACTGTTTTACGACATTACATTTCTCATAGGTAATTTCAAAATATTTTTTTAAAAAAATTCTACTGATCTTGCTATTTACATTAAATATGCATCTTCTTCGTAAATAAAAAAATTCTAATGCATTTATAAAATATCAAATTAGCAATATTAAATTACAAAAATGACGGAAGCTGATTTTAATAAGAAAAAAAATATGTGCCTTTTTTCCATAACTTTTTGTTAATCGCAGTCCAAATAGTTCAAAGAATTTTATTTAACAAATATTTAATTCAAAATAAAATCCTTTTCAATGGATCAGTCGCATGAATCTAGAAATATCATTTTTTTTGTCCAAATATATTCTTGCTGAATTGTTACTCTAAACAAAATTCTATATCTTTTTAAATCCATCGAAGGCAACAACAACGCTTTTTAGAATCCTCAAAGAAATTATCATTTTATCCGAAAGTGACAGAAGCATTGATTACAATTTATTTTCGTGTATCATACAATAATGTTATTATCGTGTCTTGCCAATTAAAAGGCAGAAATACAGTTCGAAAAAGGGATAGAATAAATAGCTTTTCTGTTAGTTTGTTCAAATTAACTGTAACTGTAACACTGAAATGAGATTAACGTGGAAAAATAAAGGATTAATTTCTAGAGCAGGTGTGTTGGCGAAACTCCATCTGACCTTGAGACTATAAAATGAGCAGCTGTCAACTCTCCTCAATGATCACTGAAGTAAAAAAAAAAATCTAGCGACTTAGAATAAAAGTGCTTTTATCTGCCTTTGTAACAGAAATGATTAATTACATCGCTCTTGTGATGATTAATGATGTTTTTAGATTTATAAAACCATTTAAAAGAGTTTTCAAAAACAGCATTGGAATCTGGAGATGTTTAGGTAAAAATAAGTAGAACTTTTACAGGAAAAGCTCTGTTTACAGAGAAATTATAATTGTAAATAGTAGCTGTTTACTGGAAAATTATAGCTGTAAATAGTAGCTGTTTAAAGAAAAATTATAGCTGTAAACAATAACAGTTCAAAGGAAAATTATAGTTATAAACAGTAGGTGTTTACAGAAAAATAAGAAGCTCTTTACAGGAAAATTATAGCTGTAACTGGTAGCTGTTAACAGAAAAATAAGTAGCTGTTTACAGGAAAATTATAGCTTAAAACAGGAAAATTATGGCTTAAAACAGGAAAATTATAGCTATAAATAGTAACTGTTTATAGAAAAATAAGTAGTTGTTTGCAGGAAAATTATAACTGCAAATAGTAGCTATTTATAGAAAAATAAGTAGTTGTTTACAGGAAAATTATTGCTATAAATAGTAACTGTTTACAGAAAAATAAGTAGCTGTTTGCAGGAAAATTATAACCGCAAATAGTAGCTATTTATAGAAAAATAAGTAGCTGTTTACAGGAAAATTATAGCTATAAATAGTAGCTGTTTACAGGAAAATTATCGCTATAAATAGTAGCTGTGTACAGAAAAATTATAGCTGTAAACAGTAGCAGTTTACAGGACACTTATATCTGTAAACAGTAGCTGTTTACGGAAAAATAAGTAACTCTTTACAGGAAAATTATATTCCTGTAAACAGCAGGTCTACTTCAGAGTAAAAATTTTACTGGCGACTACAACAATTAATCTATTCTGCATATCATGCAAGATTGAATTATTTTAATTTTAAAATAAATATATAATTAGATCACTCTAAGACAAAGCAATTCTATATAAAAGCAAGCAATATAAAAAAATTGCATTCAGGAGTAAACGATCATTTTTCTTCTGAAGTTAGTTTAATTACCATGCAATTACTTTCTCTAACTTTTAAATGATAATCAAAGGTCTTTCAAGGTTACAATTTTCGTTTCGCCAAACCAGAAGAGAAAATATAGGGAGCAAAAGAAGGAATCTGATGCGGTATTTTTTTCCAGTAAGGGGCAAGAATATGAGGAAAAAGAAATGGCATACCTCCTGATGTTAATAAAAGCCATTATATGAAAGATGCCACTATAACAAGGATTTTTTAAAAAGTGAAATTTCAATTGTTGTTGGACTAAAAGATTAAAAAAGATAACAGTGATGAATGTAGCTATGGTACTAAAGGGCATACATGAATGGAGAAGATGAACGAAAATTAGCAAAACAAATGGCAACTAAGATCTATTAATATCATAATTTTTTTTTATTAATATTTTCATGAAATATATACATGAAAATATTTTCAGTAGTGTCAAATATATCAGCAAGTTTTCACTTAAAATGCGAACTAATGAATTATTAATTTTATCTGGAAAGTCATCGTGTCTTTAAAAGTTTAGCAAGAAGATTCAAGGCTTTTTGCAAGCTGATAGCTTGCCAATTCTATATAAATTCTATTTCAATATTTAAGACAAGAACTTGTGTTAGATTCTAATTATTTTCAAATTAGAGCTGTATAAATAATGTTAAAGTCATTTAAGAAATTTCCAACTAAATGAGTTCTGCTTTTCATTTTTTAAATATGGCGTCCGAAGGTAATGAATATTCTTTTATACAGAAAATAAATGATAGTCACGTGCGCAATGATAGTCACGAGGGGAAAAAATTATATTCAAGAACAAACGATTGTTTTTCGTCAATATACAGTCTCCTAAATCTGATGTTGGAAAAATAAATGAATGAAATAAAGTACAACAAATATATAAATAAACAAAATGTTTACCTTTGCCTATTGATATAATTTTATTCCTTCTTAATTCTGTAATTTTTCAATCATTGAAATTTCTTTCATGCTATGTTTCCGTTGTTCTTTTATTTTTGTATCCAACAATCTTGAATGTTATTGCTTTCATTTAAATGGTTAGGAGTTATTTTTGCTTTACCCGTAATAAAAAATTATTTATTGAGTTGAAGAACTGTGAATGCTTATTAGCTATAGTAATAATGACGGAAGTTCTTCAGTAATACTAATAACAATGATGCAAAAGGGATTTTTTTTTCTATTGGAATAATATAAATAAGAATATTAGTTACTTGATCGGTTTATTTTGCTTATTTGAAGTCAATTAAACTCAGGTAAATCAAATTACTACTATTTAATTTTTCGATTAATTATATTTTCTTAAGCAAATTTCTTCCGTTTTAGCAAAAAAAAAAAAAAAAAAAAAAAAAATTTTTTTTTGGTTTTTTTAAAAAATTAAAAAAAAATTAATTCTTTTTTTTTATTTTTTTTAAAAATTTTATTGATTCGTAAAATGAATTTAAAAAAACCCTTTTCTGTTAAAAAAGTTTTAATTTTTTTTTTGGAAGCTTTTGGATAAATTAAAAATACTTCTGCTGAAATTCTTTATAATTCAGCTCGAAATAAGCTTTATGTTTAAACAGCATTTGAATTTCAATCGATTTTAAAATAAATTTTAATAAATTACGGTAAGTAAAAGACTGTGTGTCTTTCTTTTGGAAATTATAACAAAAATTTTAACTTTAGCTTAATGCATAATTACTGACAGGACTTCATTGCTGACTTCGTTAACTGAATATAGGAATGCAAGCAATTGCATAATAATAAATGTTTTTCATTAACACTTTATTTTTTTAATTCCATTCAAAACACGGTAAGTGTATGAATGTGAACGAGGGCAATTTATGTATTTTTAAGACATTTTAAGTATCTTCATGGATGATTTTTACTGTTTTAAGAAAACAAAAAAATTATATTAATAATCATTTAAATTTAATTAATCAAAAATACTTGATAAGAAAAATAAATGGAATGGCATGTTTAATAAATTTCAAATTTTTTGCCATTTATTTTTATTTTATTTAAAATAATAAATTGAAGTTATAAATTGTTATTCACGGTTAAATAACACACCATTTTTTTTTCTACTTAAGGATTATTTTGAACTTTGCAGACAGCATGCAGCTACATATGTAACATAATTCATGCTGAAATGGATAATAAATACTCACGGGTCATGTTCTTCTATAGCTGTAAAAAATAAATAACAAGATTAGATTACTGAACGCATTTAGAAATGTCAACATTTTATAGAATTCAAATAACAAACAATTTCTCTACCAGTCTTTGGGTCATACGATCATATTAAAATTAATATTTTCATATTACTTGGATAACCAATATTTCAAAAATTTTACTTTGAATCAACGTAAAATACAGAATTTCAGTGAACAGAATTAAGAAATCATAATAAGAAATTATTCTGCATTCATAATTCAGAATTAGTAATTTCAAACATTCTAATGCTATATATCTTACTCCTATTATAAGATTTCCATAACAGTCAGTGAAAAAATCCCAACTCATTCTTGCAAACATTATGCTTTAAAATCACAGTTAATAAATACCAGAATTTTAAAATAATTCACATCCTTCGCTTAAAGCTATCTTGTATATCAAAATGATTTGATAATGATAGATGCGATCCTTTTACTTTGTGCCATTTCTATACAACATGAAATGAATTAATTATGTTAGCAAGAGAGTTTTAAGGTTCTTTGTATCATGCAATGTACTTACTGAAAAATAATCCTTTATTAGTCACTGTTATGCAAATGTTTTACATATTTTTAAGAATATTGAAAAATTCAGCTTAAAATATAGAGTAGAAGCACAAAAAAAAAACTTTACAGAAATTAAATATAAAAAATATGTTAAGGGTAATAACTTGAAATGGTCTTTAAAAAATCCCTTATGATTACTCCCTTCTTAAATGTTTTGGCGCCCGAAGTTCTACATATTTTGATGAACATTTCCTTAGTTTTGTAAATACAGTGCACTCTGGAGTACCTGGTTCGCGATTATCCAGCCTAATTCTTAAAAAATTTAAATATGAAGTTTAGACTTTTATCTCATAGTTACATCTTCATATCTGTGTATCCTTTATCAGAGAAAAGTAAAATAAATCTAAATCAATTTTTTTAAGAATTAGGCTTATTATTATTTACGTTAATGTTTTATTTAGGTTTTAAACTTCTAAATTAGGCATTACAGAATTTGGGTTAAAATGTCAATAGTTTATATCCTTTAACTTACTTTTTATTTTATAATTTCTTGAAACATGCAGTGTAGTTTATAAACATACATAAACTATCAGTACAGTCTTCTATTCTAACTCGACACGTTATCAGCAACAGTTTCTATGATTCACCGGACAGAGGCATTGAGATAAATGAAGGGCTTAGTCTATAGAAATAAAATTCAATGTTTGTCTCTTATGTCTTTTTAAACCGTTCATCCGATTGCGAAGAAACTGGGTCAGCTTATTGCTTATACTTACGGGATGGTTATAGAGATATTACAATTATTTAAAATTAAATAATAAAAAAATCGAATCTCAACCGCATCTATTTACAAAGGATTTATCTTCAAATAATACGCCGAGGAGACAATAGATTCAGTAGGAATGCTAAATCCAATTTAAAGATTAATATTTAGTAGCTATAGTTCGCAAATGTCATGCAAATCATTCTCAGAGGTAACAACTTTAGGAGGTAGGAAAGTTTTGGGAAGACCAACCCTGGGGGTTCTATATTTTAATTAAATATTAGCGTTTTTCGTAGTAACGACCCAAAATATTGTAATACATATAATATTGCACCCTCTTAATTTTCAAAAATTATCTTTTCAACTGTATTAACTATTTTAAGGTATAAATATATTTTCTATGTTTAATCGATTTTTAAAGAAATATTGTAATCATATTTTTTTAAAATTAAATTTGAGAATTCTGAAAGAATATTAAATAAATCACGAGATACAATAAATAATTTCTTTCATTACCATGCTGAAAGAACGCCAACTTTTACAATTCTAAAAGAATACACAAATCTCTTATCTAAAAATGATTATTGTTTTTATAATTATTGAATATTTGTTTGTTCTCATTTTATATATTGTTGTACCGTTCCTCATATTTTGATAAAACATCGCCAAATTATTGATCAATTCCACTTATTATTATTATTTGCGGCTGCAACGCGCCAGGTACTCAATAAGAGAGACAATAGAGTGAGTTTTGGAATAAAAACTTTGGCATGTAGTTTTCATGGACAAAGAAATGAGTTCACAGAACTTCAGTCTATCCGGCTTTTTTGTTATCCGACATGTCCTTAGGCCGGATATTCAGGAGTGTACTATATTTTTTTTATCTATCTATTATTATGCTATGCCTGGCGACTACGTTTGCGCACTATATTATTGGAATAGATTCTTAGTTTTATAAACATTCTAGTAACCAGGTGAACTTCATGAAACCATAAAGAAACAAGACCATGACCACTTACATTTGATAAACTGTCAATATTATTCAAATATTTTAGAGTATTTGTTATTTGGGGGGGGGATTTATATATATATATATATATTAAAACCTTTAAGCTTAGAGATTTTTGAGGTTCTTTTTTTTTTTTTTTTTTTTTTGTAAATACGGCATTTATTGTTGCCAAATAATGAATGAATTTCGTCGCAACTATATCAATTTTATTTAATTCACCCTTTTATTCACTGTCGTCAGGATATTTTCCTAGAAATAATAATTATTAAAGCATGAATAATATATTTTTCTACTACTTTCCCTACATGATTCATCTCCATTAGCTATAATAGCAATATGCTTTCTCTACAATTAATAAAGAAGTGTGTCAGTGCTTCGGCGCTCCATAGGACAGATAATTTGACTTCGAGCTGCCAAATTTGGCAGAGATATGCTGTAGAAGGAACTTGGAACCCTTGTTGTCGTAGGAACTTGGTTTTATTGAAATTACATAATTTTACTTTAATGCATAAAGTTGCTTGTGAGTACTTGCTCAGCATTTAAAATGTTTTTTAATTAAATATCTTGCTGCATGACGTTAGTTACACTTTTCCATCCACTTTCTTAATGCTACGAACAGAAAAATGATAGTAATTCACAGACAAATTTGCAAAGTTAAAGAACAGAAAGCGGTGAGTAATTCGATACTAGGTTTGAGAAATTTCAACGAAGGACGTGAAAATGTTCACGGTGAAGAAAAACGTGGGCGAAGGTCAATCATTGAAAACGGTTTGTTTCCAGAAGTTTAATAAAAGATTTATGAGAATCAAAGATTAGCCATAATTCTTGTGCATTTTCTTCGTATTTTTCGTTCACTTCTTCAACATAACAGGTGACATTTTTATTTGACAAGGATATACACTAAAGCTCATGTTCTGTTATGCTAAATGGTTCAACAATGTAGGCAACCACGTTATAAAAAGTAGCTTAAGTATTATATTTCATCAGGCAAGAAAAGTGTTTTTCTAATAATTTCCCTTTTTTCCTAATTTCTGAAGCTGAGGAATTTTGAGCAGTTGTTTTTACTAAACTGTGGAAAAGTTTATATTTTAAGAATATTATTTCAAAGATTTTTTTTCTTAATGAGATAAGTATATTTCTGAATAAGAACTATTTTAAGTTGATTTGATATTCTTAGAACAAAATTTTCAACAAAATGAATGTTAGTTAAAGTGCTGAATAGAAAATATTTTTCCATTATTTAAAATTTTAATCTTTCTTCCCTTATATTTAATTTCTAGAATCGCACCTTATGTCGCACATTTTTATCAAATCTCACGAATATTATTCTATTTGCCTGTATTAATATAATTTTTATATAAGATGGTATTGGTTACAGAGAAAATTAATTTCGTAATGATTAATTACTCAATCGTTTACATCTTTTTCAGAATTAAGAATTACTATACAAATTTTTCAGAATTTTTTTGTTTGAAATTAAACAGAATTTTTAATAATTAACTAACGTTTAGAGATATTTTTGATAGATACTTTTGATTGAATATTCTTTTTTTTTCATACAATTCAAAGTGGATTTATTATTTAAACCATTATATTAAATCTTGCATCCTTTTTATTCTGAAGCATTGGCGGTTTTCAAAAATGCGCAATTTCCGTGATATAGGAGTGGAGGGGATTTCATATATAAGATTTAAAAAAATTCTTTAAAATTTTCAGATTTAAATATTTATTTTAAAAAATTCGATTGCTGTTTTAAATTTTTATTGCCAATGTTAGACTCGTGGTAATTTTTAAAAAATTATTAATGTTTTAATGGGCAAATGATTTTTTTAAAATGTCTAAAAGTTTTAAACTAACATTTCCTATCAAAATTTTTGTGAAAATTTGCTGACTGTATTATAATTTTATCATTTAATTATTTTATATGACCTACAGAAAAATTAATTTTCATTTCTTAGAAACCAAGATAAATTGAAATAAAAAATTTCTCATTCTAAATTCATAAGATGCCCCAAATAGGAGTTTCCAAAATATTTCATACTTATTTATAATATTTGGTTGTTGTTGTTTTAATTTTTAAATTAACATACACGTTTTAAACTTTAAGCATTGGCAATATAAATTCATATTTTTTATTAATATAAGACTGGAAGAAATTGTATACTCTGAAATTATTCAAACTAACAAGTTACATTGAATATCTTTATCAGTATTGGGTAATATTTCTATCATATTTATAGCCTTCCGTACAATCAATGATTTTGGTATTTTTGAATAGTTATCTACCACAAAACTATATAAATATAATATGAACTCATAAAAACAACTTATTATACAAATGCTGTTCTGTTTCGACTTATAAAAAAAAGAAACATAAAGCATCTCAAATTTCCTTAAGATCAAGATAATATTTTTTACATCATATGATTCATTAATAAAGTTTTCATTATTAAATGAGAAAAATCCATTATTTAAAAATAAAGGAGAAAATAAAAAACAAAAACAGAAAAACTTTAAATTATAATATTCGTCTATATTTTGTTAGTATTTTAGAAGAAATATATATTCCTATGTATTCTTTTTTTTTCTTTCACTTAAGTGAAAGAGATTAAGACTTATTTTCTGCAACAAAATATTCTTTTAATCTGTTAATTAATTAAATAAAATGCCACTTTTAATATATGGATATCACATATGAGAACTATTTACAGATTTGTTAGTCATATTTCGAACAGAACAAACGAGACGAGAATACAATATATTGGTCTAAATACAATATTCTTTTTCAAAATAAAAGTAAAATTAAAAGTACAAAATTTTTTTAAAGATTCTACTTAGAAAAGCCTGGTATTCTGTATCAAAACGCAGCATATATTTTTATCTACAAAATTTAAGCTTAAGCAAACAAACAAAAATAATACAAAAGAAATAAAGAAACTTTATATATTTATATACATTCAAATTTTAAAGAAAAATCATGATTTGAATTGATGTAGACGGAAATTGGGCCTTGAAATATACAAATACTACATAGATTTCTTTATCAAATTAAAGCATTCAATGAGAAATGTGAAAGTAAGTTTTTACCTAAATTAATTAATTTTGATTAAGCAATATTTTTTCTGAAGGAAAAATATTTTCATCTTTTCATTCAGCCAACAATAACGATTAAAGCACCTGCATTGAAATTAAGTATCATTTGAAATATTAACAGACAGCAAGTGTTTTAATGGGTACAAATGATCAAAAATTTAATTGAAAATACTAAGTTTGAACACATTTTTGAAATATCACATTGCCATATTGTTTCGTTTTTATTCATTACATTTATTATAAGCATTCATAAATTTCATATACTACCTTTGAAGTTAGCTCTGATAGATCCAGTCGCCTCACCTATCTTATTCGTTACCGTCAATCTATATAATCCAGAATCATCATCATCTGGATCGTGAAGTTTCAATGCAATGTAGAACCTATTCACACTCAAATCCTTTATCACGGGAACTAATTTCTTAGACTTTTTGATCACATTGCTACCGAAATACCACACAACTTCAGGTTTCGGATAAGCTGCAACGACACATTCGAAGATGATGATATCTTCTTCATCATCCTCCCGTAATTTCGGTTTTTGGACGAAAGTCGGAGCTTTCTCATCCTCAATTCCCATTTTAAATATTTGTTCTTTTATCTGTCCATTATCAACACGCTTGGATTTGCCGAAGTTCCTTGAAAAAATATATTGTGACTTGATAAAGAATCCACTTGTGAAGATGAAATTGTCAGAATCTGAAGAATTTTCTAAAAAATTCGTATTCCGAAGAATACGATTCAGTTTCGAAATTCTTCTGTTGAAGGAATCGGTAACTTATTCTTTATGATTCAGTAGATAATAGCAGTAACTGAGAAGAATAAAATAATTTTGAAATCCAATTTAAAATACAAATCAACACTGAAGCAGAGATAAACCAAAATGAAATTTCGAATTTATCGTCTAAGAATGACTATCTTTCCGGATGTATTCGGATCAGACTAATATAAAAACGATGAGCCACGACCTTTAATTCACTGCAAAACGAAGTCGGAATTTGCAACAAAGGCAGGAACATCAAAATTAAATTTTAAACTGATCAGTCTTAAAAATCAAAAGCTGTCTGACATATTCGTTTTCAGAAAATATATGTCTAGTATTTCAGTCCTATAACTGGCTTAAAAATCCATTTCGGAGGCGAGCAAATCCTGTAGAGAGGTCTTCAGTCCATGGAATCTGCAGATGTTACTGGCAATATGAAAGCCCGGAATTGAAATGTGCGTTCGCCGTTGAGCGACAGAACAACTGGTACCGAGCAAAAGAGTAACAAGACGTTCGACGTAGATTGATTTAGGGTGAACAAGCAAAACGAAAAGGGACGATCCCGAAGAACAATGAGCAAGTGTTCAGGGGATGGCCCAGGTCTGTGGTTGGTTTGCCGGGGTTTGCCGAAGCATCCGACTAAAAACGGACCTCAAAGGATAGTTGTGTCTATCGACGTGACAGATTTATCGGCGAGATAAACAGAAGGGAACCGCCTTACTTCGCAAGTTGAGTCAGCCCTGCGAGCGAGAGTGGTGTAAGTGGAAAACGGAACATGAGCAGAAATGAATGGCGGAAACCCCTTTGTCTGGAGATACAATCAGAGCTTTATACGAAGCATTTGATGCCTGAGCTTTTTTTAAATTATGTTTTATAATGCTGCTATTTTCTTTGCTCAGAAAATGCAGCAGTGTAAGCACATGAATATATTTTAAATGGTTCAGTGATAAGAATGCTTTGCATTTTTCATAATGCAAAGCATTCGATAAAAAAAAAATGGGATACTGCAACGATTTAAAAAAAAATGGGATCTTACGATGCATATCTTTATTTTTGTAATTAATTTTTTTTTCTTTAAAGAGTTTTAAGAGACAATTTTGATAAATATGTTATAATAAATCTCGTTAATAAAAATTCCTTTTTTTAAGAAATAAATATTTAAATAGATGATGCTTTATTAGATTTATCACAATATTTGAGTGATATGTTGTTCTAATTTTTTAATTATGGTTTATACGGTACAATAATATTATATAGGAGATATTAGATATATTATATAGGAGAGGATATAAGATAAAAATTTATATATTTTTGAATAGAAATTCGAAATTACTATGCATTAGTACATATTTCCAATAATTCATTCGTACTTCTGTTTTTTTTTTAAATAATTCACTACATAATCAATTGATTCACGAATATAAATGTTCTGAACATAGTAATATTAATTAATTTATTTTTATCACAAATCATTCCGTTATATTGTTGAATTGCTGTTCCAATGCTTGCTAATTTTGTCTTGCAACTACTCCACATCTTAAACTAAAATCTTGGAACAAATCTATCTATCTCATGTCCCACATCTAAGCAAGAGGAAGGACTCAGGCCATTCTTCCTCGCCGAGGCAGGTTGCTGTCAACACATTATCCTTCTCCACCCCCTGTACCTCAGCCCAGAGCGCAGAAAAGGCTTGATCCTGACTCTCTTCCTGCGGCAGTTTATTTTGCTTGGCAGAATTCGTGGCTCGTAAAAGATAAAAGCAATAAGGAAAACGGATCCATTGGAAGTTGTTAATATATTGTGCAAGCACAGCTGATGACTCTTAACAAACCTCTAGATGAAATGGGTTAAGACAGAAATGGGTGATGGTGAAGAGGACTGATTGGCTTTTGTTTATGTCTCCCACCATTTCCCATTGTGCCATCGCTCTGGTATTACAATTTAGTTCTGCTGAGTGAGTGATAAATGGGTGGATTTCTTCTTCTCTAGTATAGGTGAAGACAGAAGATACTTGAGATTAATCGTGCAGCGTAATTCGTTGTTGCTCGATGAGCTTTAACTCGGAAGGTGCAGAAGCGAATTAAATTAGTCAAGCATTCCAAGTTCTGATAACTTCTTGCTTCTCCGAATGCTTCTTGGTTTGGGGTGAGAAAGATTGAGAGTACATTTTGTATAATGAAGTGTTGATTAGATCCAAAAGTACTGTTTCAATATTAATACAGAATTTTAAAAATGATTCAGATATGAAATTTGTGTTGAAAAGGTCGCAATTTCCAGTGGTATTAGCTTTGGCGATGACAATCAATTAGTCACAGGGTCAGAGTTTTGACAAAAGTGATCTATTTATTTATGACCAATATAATGATATTATGATCAGTTATCAGATATTATGATCAACACTTAATACAATTCACCATGCAAAATATATCACTTATGGTCAAAGTGCAATATATTTTACATGGTGAATTGTATTCAGTATTGACGAGAGCAAATTCTAACGGTGGAATTAGAGTCTAGGTAACAGTTTAGGTCTGTAGCCAAAATAGACAGCATTAAAAATATTGTTTTTAAAGATTCTCTGGATAGAAATTAAGAAAAATGAAATATTATATTAGTATCTTTTAACTGTTTACAGAAAATTTTCCTTTAATTTATTTTAAAAATTATAATTTCATAATTCTTTATTTCTACAGAAAAACCTGAAGAAGAAAAATTATTTTTTCTAAATATTAATAAATATTAAAATATTTCTTTTCTATTTCTTTCGAATTGAGTATTTTTGTTCATGACAATTTTAAAAAAGTTGGCATTCTTTTATTTTTGCCTGGAGGGTGGGATATCAATTTTTCAAGAAATCCCACTAACCTGAGGACATGCATGATTCGAGAGTAATATCGGTGGGGAGCGAAAGTCAGTAGGGGCCCCTGGTTGATTATAAAAAAAAACTGTTTTATAAATTTTTATGTTCACATTTTGTAATTTTAATGTTATTGTATTTATTTTACAATTAATATTAGTTTTATTAATATTTTCTACATATTTTTTTATCAAAATGAATATAAAAATTTCTACACATTTTAAAACATAATAAATATTATTTTCCTTATTTTTCAATGTTGTTTTATCAAGTTCGTGGCCTAATAGGCATGAGATATATATGCAAAATAATCTTTGATACGTTGTTATTATTTATGGTACTTTACAAGCCCACCGAGAGAAATATGTCAGCGATTTAAGCCTAAATTAGTGTTCCTTATTTCTTCAGTAGCGCCAAGAGTACGATTTAGTTGCTTTCACGCTTTACATTCAATTGCACAACCCCTTTTTACAGGGGGCACGTTCACACCTCACAGATAGAACATAGTATAACAACCAGGCCAGCAGCAGGACTCGAACCCAGAACGCCCAGATCACTCTACCCTTAAGCCAGGGCGCCGATAATCTTTGATATAGTTCATCTAAATACAATGAATGTTTATACAAGTATGTCGCTCTTACTAAATTCTCCAGAGAACGATGATTTTTCTTCATTAATCCACAATGATAACATAGGATCTAAATTGTTTGATGAAAATCGATCGTTTAATATCTTTCATTTAATAGTTTAAATAATGTATTTAAACGATCGTTTAACCATTTAACCGTTTTAATATATTTAATCTCTCAAAAGTTGTGATACATGTAAGTATGATAGTAAATTGGATGAGAATAAGATATTTGTCATCAGGGGCGAATTATCGATGCGAAGTCTATTGGTAAATAATTGGCAATGTAGAATTTTCAAAGCTGTATTAATGTAGTCTTTCTAAAAATAAATTAAGATACAGATACTTTTTGATGCCAATAGGTCTGGAGACAAGTAGTTATAATTTTTAAAACCAAGAAAGAAAAGTATCTCGTAGGAGCGGTTTCTGTGACATCAGAAGCAAGGATCATCTTGGTTATCGAATGTAGTGCCTCCAGTCAATCTTATTACTTCTAAAAGTATTTTGCGGATAAAAACATTAAAAAATGTAGATAAAAATGCATATTAAGTGAAAAGGAGAAAATATCGAAACCAAAATAAATTGTACTTGGAAAAATATTAATTTAATAAATAAAATGAAGAAGATAAAATAAGAGAATTTGCAAATAAATAAAAAAAGGAAAGAAATAAGAATTAAAAGAACAAGCAGTCTATATACACTATTTACATGGAAGCACATTGATGAAGAATGCTCATAAAACAGTTCAGGAGACAGCAGAATTCAAAAACTGCAGAAGCTACTGTCTTTTAATCCGTTTAGGAAATTTTACTCGTGTTATAGGACACAAAGAATTTATGTTTCAGCAGTTGTGCCACACTGGTATTAAGATGAATATGCTTTTTCAAATGAGGTAGCTAATATTTGGTAAGCATCGTCTCCCAAAAAAAGTTCAGACCCATTCCGTCGTTCAATTGCCTCTTTGATAATATTTCAACGATGTTTGAATAATATTATTGGGTTTTTGGTTTATCTATATAAATAAAAATGAATTTTTGTCTGTATGTCCTATGAGGTGCCGTACCGCTCATGCAATTGCGATGAAACTTTGAATACTTATTGCTTGCACTTATGGGATGATTATAGGCATAGTAAAATTATGTAATCTATATAAATAAGTATGAATGTTTGTCTGTATGTCCTATGAGGTGCCGTACCGCTCATCCGATTGCGATGAAACTTTGAATACTTATTTCTTGCTCTTATTTGTTTCTGCTGAAGATGGAAAAGCAAAAAATATTGCCAATCCTAAAGTCTTGAATAATAAATTTAAAAAAATAGAATCAATATTATTTACGCTTCTCCTTTATATAAAACTCAATTTCAATGAATGTATTCATTTCCGATACGAATATAAATATAATTTTTTCTATCTTTCCTAATTAAACAGGACATTTATTTTAAACTTTAAACGATATTTCCAAAATTATTTCTTCTGCGGCAGCAACTCGCCGGGTACCAGTTAGTCCTAAATAAAAATCAAGCTCTAGAATAAAAATATATAAAGTTTTCTGTAATAGCTACCATTCTTTTCTGACCCATTTTACGCTTTCTCTAAATGCTGTGAATCATGTTCTAGAATAAATATAAATTCATACTTAAAGACTACCATTCTCTCATTACTCAAGTCTATTTCTTCTAGCTCAAATTAGTGGCTTGCTTTTCTAGATGTTGAATATCATGTGTTGGAATAAACTCGTCTATAAAGACTACCACTCTCTCTTTGTCCAATCTAGAATTTTCTAGATAAAATAAATTCATTTAATCTCTAATAATCTTTAACCTAAATTCAGTGAATCACGTTCTAGAAAAAATATATATTCATGTTTATAGAATAACATTTTCTCACTGCCCAGTCTATTTCTTCTAGTTCAAATTAAATGCTTGCTTTTCTGAGAAGGAGTAATCAAGTTCTAAAACAAACTTATCTATAAACACTAGCATCTCTCTTTACTCAAACTACAGGCTCAAGCAATTTATCGTTTCTCTGAATAGGAAAAAAAAGCATGCTAGAAGAAATCCAAATTCATCTGTAAAGATACATCTTTCCTTCTTGTCCAATATACTCAAATTATTTGTCACGTTACTAGATTCGGTTATAATGAGACTCTTATTCTGATGATAATTAGATGTGTGTCAAAAGTGGCGTTACACCGGTGAAAAGTATAATTACAATTTTAAAAAATAGAATTTAAATAGCTATCAAAAGACCCGCTGTTCAAACATCACTTCCCGATGCACGTGTACAAGATGCAAAAGAAGCTAAAGGCAGAGCCAAAAAAAGCATTGAAATAAAATAAAAACATAGAAAGAAAATAAAAGTATTAAAGAAAAATTAGAGCCTAGAGGGAAAGACAAATAAAGGAATAAGAAAAATAAATCAATGGAAAAATAAAATATAAATAAATAAAATATACATATATATAAATAAATAAAGTATAAATAAATGAAATATAAATATTAGTAAATGAATGAATACATAACATCGAAATAAATAAATATAAATAAACATGAAAAATAAAGGATATACTTTGGATCAGTCTAAGTTAGAGTCTATTATCAGGAACAAAAATCTACATAAAGACTTATTTTTGTAATTTTTTCATACAGAATATGAGACCCATATAACTAGTCCTTGATTTCGAGTTTGAATTTGAAAACGTTCGATCTTGATGAAGAAAATTCCCTCTGGTGTTGCCAAAAAATGGTTTGCAAAAAAAAAAAAAAAAAAAAAAAAATGCAACAGTTGAGATAATAATATTTTTTCAAATAAAGTAAAAGAGTTTTAGGAGGGACTCAGCGTATAGGGCCTTCAAACCACTCTCTTTAAAATAGAATTATCAAATTCCAATATCATTCTTAACATCTCAGTCGTTACATTATACTGGCAGAGAATTTAAGTTGTATAACAACCTCTCCAGTGATAAGCCTATTTGTAACTTTTCGACTGTCCTCCATCTTAAAGAATCAGATAAGCAACTGTTTTCCGACGCAGAAACAATGCTTTGGATTCGGAATTCACGACGGAAAAGTTTATCAAAGATCTAAAAAAGCTTTGTTTGAGAAAATTCTGCTTTACCTATCAGATATAAGTTTTATCTGTATGACTCTTATGCGGTGCCGTAACGCTCGTCCGATTGCGATGAAACTGAATACTTATTACTTGCCCTTACGGGATGGTAATAGGCAGAGTAAATTTATGTAATATATATAAATAAAAATGAATGCCCGACAGTACCGCTCATCCGAATGCGATGAAACTTTTTATAGTTATTTCTTGCACTTATTTGTTCCTGCTGAAGATGGGAGAACAAAAAAATATGGCCAACCCTAAAGTCTTGAATAATAAAGTTAAAAAATAATTAATATTATTACGGTAATCCTTTATATATAAGTAAATTTCGATGAATGTATTCATTTCCAATACGAAAACAAATATTGTTCTTTCTATCATTCCTAATGAAACAAGACAGTTATTTCTAATTCCAAACGATATTTCCAAAATGATTTCTTCTGCGGCAGCAACGCGCAGGGTACCAGCTAATGAACTGTAAATAGAAAAAAGTATTACAATTGTGAAAAAATTTGAGTTGATGAATTTGATAAACCCTACCACAGCTTCAGCAGTAAATTTGTTGATCAAGAGGGAAATGAGAAAATTAGAAAATATTTGCAGTGTGATCTTTGCACCAAGATCGCAAGTTTTAATCTTGTTTTGGGTAAATCCCTCTACGAGAATCATATCTATCAGTGTATTTGTCCATGTGTACATATGAACAAAATAATTCAATAAGCTGGATCGAGTTAATTAAGGGGGAAAATAAAAAATCAGCAAAAAAAAATTGCGTTCCTCGCACAATAGTTTGTTGAATCCTTTGATAAGCATTTTGTTTCCCTTTGAGCGAAATTTTGTTTATGCTAATTTGATATTATTTCAACACGTTCACTGCCACTACCCACACTTGATATCAGGACCTTCCATCTAATGAGATGCCCCCTTCTTCGCTAACTTTTAACTGTAGTAGAGAAGGTGTCTTCTACTGACATAGATGGTTTGATCCTAGAAAAGAACGCAATATACGAGTTATCTCGTTGTTGGCAGTCAACATGTTAAATCTCACTTTTTTTTGTTTTAGTAAATTGTTTTAACAAACACTAAACAATCAACGTATTGCGAATGTTTTCATTTTCGGAATAATTGGTTTTGATAAAATTAAATTAACACCCTTTTTTTAAATTAGAGGAGGGACATTTTCGATCGGATCTCATCATTTTGAGTTGTTGCTCTATTTTTAGACAGACCATTTTATCTAGATCTATTACATTTGGCACATGTATACATAGGAGGGCTACCCCTATGCCTTGACTGGCATGGAGGTAGCGTATCTTCTCCGAGCGCAGGGCGTCCCAAGGTTGGGCGCGGTTGTTGTATTATATCTGTGAGTTGTATGAATGTACTTCCCTGTAAAAAGGGGTTGTGCAAGCGAGTGTGTGTGCCACCTTCATTTGAGCTACAAGTCAGACTTCTGCCCTCTGGGTGCTCAGGGGTCTTTACCCTCAGAAGCTACGGCACCCCCTTTCCGTGTAAACACGGACACGCCATCATCATCATCATATATAAGAGGGTAGGAATGCGCACCTTGTAGATATTTTTTTAAATTTTAATCAGAACATTAATTAAAGATTAAACAAAATTTGGCATTTTCTTCTCGATATGTCCCGAAAATATCAGAGCACAAAAATAATGCTTATATCATCTAAAAATTCAAACATTATCTTTTGAATGATACCGATTTTGACATCGTATAATTTTTTTTACAATTAATAAATCTTTAAAACAATTATAACAATAGTTTCCAACTTAGTTGGAAAAAAATCAGGACGAATATTAAAGTATCACAAGTAATAAAAATCCCTTGTTATTCAGGTAAAAGATCATATTGCTGATATTTTTTTCATTTTGCTTTATTAATTTAATCTCTATCTTGTTTTTAACTTAAATAATTACTGACAAACTAAGATTTCATGATGTCAAGCGATATATTTACTTAAATCTTTGAATAATTTATAAAAGATTTAAATTCATATTTAAAATACAATTAATATGAAAAAAACAAATATATTGTTTTAGACCATCCATTCTTTATAGATTTTTGAAGGAACTGACAGAAACGGCTTAAGGTTCCCAAGTATGGATCTACCAAAATTTGTTAGTAAAAATATATTACTGAAGAAGCCAAGTTAGCAAGATAGCGTTAAACAAGATAGCGTTTATTTATCCTTCTTCTTGTACATAGCCGACCACCCCTCCACCACTGAACGCAGCAGTATCGACAGGATTTGTTGTGGTCGACTGTTGAATAAGTATTGCCCAACCTTACATGGAACGATCCGTCCAACTAGCATTCCTTTCGGAGTAGTCGATAGCTATCATTCTCCCCACCTGTACCCTCTCAAACAGTTGGAATGAAACTATTAGTCTTTAACATCATATCCTTCAGCATTTTGAGATGAGCATTTAAATCATTATTTACAATCTTCAGGTTTTTCCTTCACTCTGAGATCTCCATACATTCCATTGAATAGTGGCAAATCGCACCAATTTCTCCACAAAAGCGTTTACTTATCCTGGTGGACCAGTTGTAAATAAAATTTTACTATTATTGTAAATAAATTTTGCAAATTATAAAGCAAGCTAGATGGTTTATAGGTCTACACTCAATTTTGCAAATTGTGAAAGGTTGCACATACGTCCAGGAACTTGCAACGACCACCAAAAGTTAATTGAGAAATATAAAGCATTTTTTTACAGATTAGCAATAATTTGCAAAAACCATTAAAACTATGAATGACGGATTTTTTTTTCGTAGCAGATGTCTTTCAATTTACATTTTACAATTCAGCATTTACGGACGCTCAATTTCCTTCATTCCATGTTTTCAAGATTAAATCTTGAACTGCTATTTTGTTAGATTGATTAAATCTTGCAGAAAGGGACCACTCCTGAATAGAAACATTAGGCACGGTGGTACTCTATTGCAGAGCTTCGTGTTTTCACTTGAGTGAAATTAAAAAATCTCGGAATGGCAACAGTCCAGCTGTCAATAGAATTGAAAAATGGTTGGCGTTCCTCGTGCTTGTCTGATCGCGTTGTCAGAGTGCCTTTGTTTTCTGGTTCAAAAAAGACCACAAAAACGTGCTCTCGTTTTAGCTCCGTGAAAGAGACGCATTGTTTCCTCCGCTTCGGATGAAGGTCTCTATTTTTCTTGCTTTTGAATTTCTAATATTACCTGTTGATGTTTAATCTGGATTCGGAGACCTTGACAGTGGCGTGACCTCATACCAACAGAAGCGTGAAACAAAAATATGTGAATGTTTGGTGTTTTCAAGAAAGTGAAAACTATAGAAAAGTGAGACTTCTAAAAGAACAAGAGTGCTCTGGTTCGATCATAGCACTGCTTTTTTTTCAAACACTTCTTTTTTTTTCAGACGCAATCAAACTATTTAATAAACCCTTTTCATCTACAGATGCTTCTAATTTTTCTATCCCATTTTCAACCCCCGAATCAGTTTATTTCTTGCCTTAATTCTAGTTCCATTAACTCCTTTTAATATTTTTCAAATTTTAGATAACAAAGATAATATTGTTATTATTTCAAGACTCAGAGTTTATTCAGTTTTAATAACTGGATGGTCCTCCAATTCTAAATGTAGACATGTTGGGCCAATTCGAAGAGTAGCTCAAATCTTATGAAGTTTCATTCTTTTTTATTGTCCTATTTATCTCTATTTTAAGAAAATCTTTCAATTTTTAACAAATTATAGATTCTCAAAAACTACTATGATTTTTTTCGGGAATATTATTCTGTTTTATATGTGATTTACAAGATGTTTACATGATGAGTTGAATCAAATTGCAAATTTCTCATTTGTGAAATATATTAAAGGAATTGAGATAATGATTTTTAAAAAAATTTTGACCTTCAGATTTGAATTTCTTTTATTCGATTTACACTTAACTCATTTCCCTTTCTCCTTCAAAAATTTCTTAAAAGCACAACTCTTCTACTTTCTCTTATACAAAGTACAGAAAAAGTATTGTAGTCATTAAAAAATAAAACAAACTCGAGTTTTCAGCAAATATCAAAGTTTTAAACCTCTTGGAACCATTTTTGGAAAATGTCTGTTAATCTGTGACAAAAATAACTCAAAATTGTTCTTCTCTGTACAGTCTACTGCCACTTGATCATACCAAGCGGAAGGAGAAGTAGATCTTTCGAATGAAGGCAGAAGTGTGCGCCTTTCGTTGTGAATGAGCACCGTTAAGATAAAAGGACAACTTTGCTCGAAAACACACGTCACAACCTTTTCTAGGGGGCGGTCAGAATTGAGATCCAAATCAGAGACCGACTCATCCTTGATTCAATACCCCCAGAGGTATCATTCGTTATGGAAACTTGGAGGACTTTACAGTCACGACCTATTTAACGTGCTCCAACAGTGATTAGCCAACACGGCGGTCTTTGGCCCAGACAAGGACAGAACTCGCTACCTTTCAGTTATGAGACTGACGCTCTACCAACCAGACTACAGCGGCCCTACTCAAAATTGTTATGAGATGGATCGATGAAATTTAATATATTGTCTTGACGCCAAATTTGTAGATTTCTAGCAAATGAGCAACATCTGTCCAGAGAAAGTCTGTATGTTTGTTGTCAAACATGAGATAATAAGACAATTATAAAATGAAGAGGGCAAGACGGATACAATTCAACAAACATATTTTATTTTTTCTGTTACGTTACAAATTTGGTGGCAGCAATTCATTTGTATATCAAATACTGATTTTAATCGAGTAGGGAGAAATACATCTAAAATGCAAATTAAACTTTATAGACAGTATGCGAAAAAAGTTTGTGTAGACCACTCATGCCGGTTTTTTTTAAAAAAAAAAAAAAGCTTCGATGGACTTGCAAATTTAAAGTTAAAACTGAGTTGGAATGATTAAGTGACTATCGAATTAATCAATAGTGAACTTTTACAAAAGGCAATGGTTTATTTCATCTCAAATCATTCGAGCTCTAAAACCTTTTTTTTTTTTTTTTTGCCAGCTAGAAAAATTGACCTTTTTTTTAAAAAAAAAATTCATAATATTTAAACTTTTCATACCTCTCCTCGCTGTTTCGCTTTCATTCCCATTTTCTTCTCTGTACTTCTTCAGGCGATATCTTCCTGCGATCTTGCCCTTTATTGGCCAGACATTAGAATCGGTACATGACGGACATTCGTTCCAAATTGTAACTTTTTATTGACGAGAAGTAGCCAATTGTGACAACCTACTTTATCAATTTCTAGCATTCTTAAAAGCGAAAAACTGATGCAACCAATGCTATACGTCACCGATTCTCTTCCCATGCATTTTGAGGCTTCAAAAACCCCAAACCAAAATCACATTATGTTCCCCACATGATAACAGAAAAATGTATTCTTTGCCACTTCTAGAATGTATTTTTAAAAAAACTAACAATTACAATTAATTTAAATTACTGCAATATTAATCAGTAAGTTATTATTTTATTTTTGCATTATTTACTAATTTATATATTAGGTTTGCCTATTTTTTTATATTTTTTTATTTTTTATACATGTGGTAAATTAATTCCACGAGAGGGCGCTCAGCACTTCTTCCTGTGTTAATCAGCAGTCAGAGGGGAAAGTGCAGAGAGTTCCTTAGAGCAGGAGGATAGACGGACGTCCGCCGAGAAGAGTCGCGACCGGAAACCGTTGAGACATGATCCTCTTCAAAGGGCCGAAACTGGAATTCCTGTGTTAAAGAATTCATCCTCAAATGCTCAAGGTGCCACGTGTAGGTGGAAAAGAGCAACTGAAAATATCTGCTGTTAATCTCCATGACACTGCAATTAATTCTTCATCAGTGAAACTCCATTGTAAAAATCATCTTATTTTAATCATTCAATAAACTAATAATCTAAACCAGTGGACTGATGCATTAAAACCCATCACACCCACATATATTATCATGCCAGATATATTGTTTCTAGTTTGAGAGTTTTGAAGCTCCAAATCGCGCAGGCAATTAATAAAGCTTAAATGGCAATATTCATCAGTTTTTCTAAATCGTAAATCGTGGGAGAACATAAGGGATTTCTGTACGGGAGTTTTGAAACTGGAGTAGGCAATGAATAATTAAAGCTGGAAATCGCATAGGCAATGAATAACGCATAACTACCCATATTCATCAAATTTTTTTAATCGTACATATTTGTTTTACCTGATTTTACCAGTATTGCATTATTATGTAGCTTCTTTGAATACAGATACGTTTTTAACGAGCTCACCAGCTTTTGCCAGTATTGCATTATAATTACTTATGCTTCTTTGACAGCAAATGGGTTTTTGTTTGACGTAGAATTATGATATCATAACTTTTATTTTCATGGAATGTAATTTTTTTATCGAATGAAATTAAGTAGTTTAATTTTTATAATATCAAAAAACCTTCCCTCGCGTTTAATAACAGTTTTGATAAGAGTATTTTCTCTTTCCCCCAGTGGGAAAATATCACTTCATTCATTCTTAACTGGGAAATATTGAAGGATTTGGACTCCTGCTCTAAAATAATCCATTAAGAAAATGCCTTATGATCTCAGAAATTAGAATTTATTGGTAAATAATTTACCTTTTTATTTCGCTTTATTCTTTTACTGGAAGCAGGCAGCATATTTACAAGCAGAAAAACGAGAAATTAATTTTCCCACTTTCTATATTACATATCTTGATTGGGGGAAATATTGTTTATAGTGCTAATATATTGTTAAGATTCGCATATGGATTTTTGGCGCACATCGATCACAAGATAAGGGAAACACAGGGACCTTTTTTAAAAAGTATTTGTTAAGGCAGCAATTTTTATTGTTCACTCTCACCGTGAGAATCGCTGACTAAAGAATTTTACAAAATATTTATTGAATTAATTAAGAAGAGAAATGGAATCGTATCAGAAAATAAGAGAATATTTTAAAATGAAGTTACTGTACGTTAAATTTTAAAAAAATTAGAAATTAATTAGGATTTCAATTACATGTTAGAATATATATATATATATATATATAGGAAATTACACTGATTTTTTCATTGACTCCATATACTTTTTGCTGTTATTTTGGACCGCTAAAGGCTGCTTTTACAGATTCTGACTTTTGATAGAATTTTCTTACGAGAAACCTCATAAATAAAAACTAATGTATATTTTTTGCTCAAGTTTCGTATGATAATTTTTAAATAAGTTCTGTAGTTCCTGAACAAATAAATAATCGATAAGTAGAATGAGTAATCAGTTAATTGAGAAATATTCTACAAGTGCTAGAATGCTTCAAAGTGCGAAAAAATAAGTTAAGAATTAAATTTCGTGTCATTTATCAGTCGAACTCCAATATCTAAAGAATGGATAAAAATACACTCTATATTTTAGCTCACGAATTAGATAATATATTTCTCAAATTATCTGCAAAATTTTATGTAAATCGTTTGATGAACTTCTGAATATATTTGCCCTTTTTTAGCCAAAAAAGATCCTTTTCACAATTTTTTTAAAAGTTATTTTATTTAACTGCTGTATTTTGCTTTCATAAATTTTTTCTAAATTTTTTAATGCAAAAATATATTTAGTTTTCAAAAAAAAAAAATTAACGAATCTAGTCACACGCTTTGTGAGTTTTTGTGCTCTTTAGATACCGTTTATCAACTTACTGAAACCAAAATTAAACAGAGACCTACAGTTTTACTAAAAAGTTCACATACCAAATTTCATTAACATGTTATTGTGTGTTTGAGTTATCGCATTTGCATGAATACGAAAATACAGGTAGACAGACACCCCGTCAACGAATTTGGTTCAAAATTTGATACTGATCGTCATATTAAATACTGAATCTATGTACTAAATTTTTTCTGTATAGCTCTTTTAAATTTGTAGCGATAATTAGCTAATTAATTTGTATACAGTTTGCTTAATTAATTTACTTTAATTTGCACTTAATTTGTTAATTAATGTATTTAATTAACTCTAACAGATAAGTTTCCAATTAATTGATTTCGTTGAAAATTTGATAGAAATATATCAAAAAATGTAAAGATCATGAACCAAATTTCATCTATTTAAATTAGAGTGCAGTTATCATGTTCACTAAAAACATTTTTAAAATGTGTTTTTCGAACTCAGAAGTTAGTTTATTTTAGTTATTTCAACGTCTCATTGCAGAGCAACACTTAGGCTATTTTGAACCACGGTCGGTCAACAAGGACGACAACGGAGATGGCACCCCCTGCCCACACGACATCAGCGGAGAGACGTTTGACGTGATAGATTTAACGTCCAAGAAACCCACTTACATGACGGTTCAAGTAAGGAGTCTTGAACCTGAAACCCTCCGTTCCGAAGCCGAAACCTTACCACCAGGTTACCGCGGCCCTCGAACTCAGAAAGTTTTGAAAAGCAGAGGTTAATAAATATTTTCACAAAGTTCATTTTTTAAAATTATTTATTTGTTATTTATTATTATTATTATTTGACGATTAGAGAACGTTTTGTATATTTCAGATATAAAGAAGTTTTTCAAAAAAATGTCAGTTTTCACATTTTTAAAATATAAACTCTTTGTATATTTCAGATACAAGAAAGTATTTAAAAAAAAAGGTCGGTTTTCACATCTCTAAAATATAAACTTTTTTGTATATTTCAGATATAACGAAATAATTTTTAAAAAGGCCAGTTTTCACATCTCTAAGATATAAACTCTTTGTATATTTTAGATACAAGAAAGTATTGAAAAAAAAGGTCAGTTTTCACACTTCTAAAATATAAACTCGTTGTATAATTCAGATACAAAAAAGTATTTTTTTAAAAAGGTCGGTTTTCACATCTCTAAAATATAAACATTTTGTATATTACAGATACAAGAAAGTATTTAAAAAAAAGGTCGGTTTTCACATCTCTAAAATATAAACTTTTTGTATATTTCAGATATAAGGAAATATTTTTTAAAAATGCCAGTTTTCACATCTCTAAGATATAAACTCTTTGTAAATTTTAGATACAAGAAAGTATTAAAAAAAAAGGTCAGTTTTCACATTACTAAAATATAAACTCTGTATAATTCAGATACAAGAAAGTATTTTTTTAAAAGGCCGATTTTCACATCTCTAAGATATAAACTCCTTGTATATTTTAGATACAAGAAAGTATAGAAAAAAAAAGGTAAGTTTTCACATTTCTAAAATATAAAATCTTTGTATAATTCAGATACAAGAAAGTATTTTTTAAAAAAAGGTCGGTTTTCACATCTCTAAAATATAAACTTTTTGTATATTTCAGATATAAGGAAATATTTTTTAAAAAGGCCAGTTTTCACATCTCTAAGATATAAACTCTTTGTAAATTTTAGATACAAGAAAGTATTAAAAAAAAAGGTCAGTTTTCACATTACTAAAATATAAACTCTGTATAATTCAGACACAAGAAAGTATTTTTTTAAAAGGCCGATTTTCACATCTCTAAGATATAAACTCTTTGTATATTTTAGATACAAGAAAGTATAGAAAAAAAAAAGGTCAGTTTTCACATTACTAAAATATAAACTCTTTGTATAATTCAGATACAAGAAAGTATTTTT
>JAPMOQ010010648.1:149475-211029 GCA_026543055.1 Argiope trifasciata | reverse complement strand
GTAATCTCTTTTTTTACCATCTTTTACATTGCCAGATACCAAATATAATAAATTCTGAGCCCTCTTTCAGCAAATTAAAATTCAATAAAGGATTATCTTCGCTCAGGCATAAGGGTGTAATGCTTAAACGCTCTTGCTATACTAAGTATCGAAAAAAATTGGAAAAATTGTCATTTTCGAGGAGTAATGAATAGCAAAAACAAAATCACACATTATCAAATAAATATGCAAATGTTCGTTTTTTTTTTTTCTACTTTGCTAAAAAATTTGGGTTCCAAATAGTTTCTTGCACCCGGGCCTCTACAAGAGAAGGCCGGCTCTGCCCAGATTTATTTTTTAAGCTATTATATAATAAATAAAAATGTAATTTTTTAAACATTGCAGTAATTAATATGACTGAAAAAATGAAATCATTTGATTCAATTACTGTACATTAAAAAGGATATCTATATCTATACTAATATATAAATTTGAAAGTTTGGATGTTTGAGACTCCATCACGCCAAAACGGCTGAAATTTAGCACAATGATAGATTATAGTCAGGAATAGAGCATAGGCTACTTTTTATTCCGGTTCATTGAGTGCTTCATTTTTTATTCCTTAAAAAATAACTTTCGCGCCAAAAAGCTGTGTCCAAATAACGCCAAAAATAAGTAAGGCTTTCCCCAACAGAGTTGAGGTTAGGCTTAGCAGAATTTTGACCCATTATTTCAAACGATTCTGATTATTTTCTTAGTGTTTCATGTATGTAAAATCAAGTGTTGTAAATGAATCGATCTTTCGGATTCATTCTGAAGTACTTTTAAATGAAAAGAAAACAGAATAAAGGAAATAAAAAATTTCTAATCTGCAATGCATTACCGCAACTTGCGTAGGAAAGTCAGACATGTGCGTTACACCAACTGGCGTTGAAAGTTCAAGCGTGATATCAAATGTGTTTGCGCGTGAAGAGATCTGTGTTTTCATTTCAATTAAAAGTTTAAAAATTATGTGCATAATTGTTGTAGCTATCTCGATCTCGATCCATAAATAAAATGGATTTGACCGGAATTGATTGGTTGTTTTGATTTGTTTTGGGTATACAATATAAATAAATTGTTTTTACGTTATTTGTGCGGGTTTTTTTTATTAAATTGTATTTATGATATATATTTTTCGTGTATGCTTATGCTTTTAAATGTATCGTTTTTAGGTTAGGTTTCATTTTTTTTTATTTGTCATTATTTGATAGATTTTTTTGCATTTACATCAAAATTTCCGCGGGAGCAGAGTCACGGGTAATAGCTAGTATATTATAAAATGAAAGCCAAAGTGGTAAACCTACTAGGAAATTAATATTTGGCAAAAGCCCGCAATTGGATGTTTTGATATACTTTTTTCAACATAATTTTTCAGCTTAATTGGTTTCTCTACTTTTAGTCATAAAAAAACCTTTTAAATGCAATTTTAAATTTTTAAATGTTTATTATTTAAATGTTTTTATTTAAATTTTTAAATGTGTTTATGTACAATCGAGTAACAAATGAATCCACTTTTTGTGAGAACCATTACTGCAATTAAAAAAAATCGTTAAAATTAATTTTGAAACATTTGACGAATTGATGGTGAATCACGATGTTTGACGAATTAAATGCCAAACATAACAATATTTCGAGTTCAATTTCATCTTTCCACCTTCTTTTTGATTTATACTCTGCAGAACTAATATTAACATTAACATGCGAAACTTATAATTAAATTTTGAGAAGTGAATCTTTAGTTCAAAAAAGGTTTTTTTTAAATTATTATAATTAAGAAAAACAAAAATATAATTTAAATGGGGAATTTTCATGCCATTTAATATTTCTGGTTACGAAAAGTTTTTAATTTTATCTATAAAATGTAAAAAAAATGGCAAGATTGGTAATGGAATTAATTATTCGGAAATTTGAGTATTATATCATTCCTTTTATTAATTCTTTCCATTTTTTTTATAAATGCTTTACACTCTTTATAATTTAGTTCTTTTTATTACTATTTTTACCATTTATTCATATATGTTTTATCCTTTTAATTATTTATTACTTAAATTAATTCAAAATACCATTATTGCGTTATTTATGTTATATTGAATCAATAACACAAACTCAGCGGTAATTCAGTAAAAAGTAATAATTCAGTCCTAGAACATGTAACAACTAAATATATTTGAATTTCTCAGCCACTTTTTTAAAAACTTTATTAATAGAAAATACTCTGTTCGTTCTTTAATGACTTCTATTTCACACCTTTTTGGAGATTGTTATCTTTTATGTGTTTCGAAGCTTTGTTTACTGTTGCAAGTTCCAAGGTTTTCTCAAATATTCCAGCTAAAAATGTCTATAAAAAAAGATTCCCTCAATATATTTTCTGCGACTTTCAGAGAAAAACGGAAGTTGTCATTCTCCCGGGAAAAAAATTAAAACTTCGCAAACTCGAGCGAAATGAAGTGTCTATAGCGCGCACAATTGGGGTAATCTTCCCGCCCAGGAGAAAATGAAAGTAGGGCGACGGAATTCGCACGCGCGATGTTGCCAATCGCAGGAAACTCAATACGGCCGCCATATAAGTAGCTGCGTTCTTGTGGCGGCGCTACAGCTAGGGAATCGCGTTCTAGTTTCTTTGCGAAGCAAGAGTTTTTCTGCCAGTCGAATCGTCTGCACAGAGCAGCTAAATTAGTGAGCAGTGCAAAATGAGTTTTGTGATTTCGAACGTATCGTCAGAAGTTCTGAATTCGGAAAGTTTTGAAAAGAAGTTTTAAGAACATAAATTGGAAATGGAAGAAGTTCAATAATGTTAATACTGCTTCAAAAACATTTATAGTTGGTAGGATCCAATACTTTCTAAAATTAAGCAAAAAGCAGAAAGTAATTATAATCGAAATTATACATAGATATACTACGTTACACATATGTTACAGCTATAAAGATATAAAGCAGATTCTGAATTGTAAGAACTCGTCAATTTTCTGAAATTAAATTGGAAATTAAAATTAATATGACGGTTTGAAGAGCATTGCATTACACTTAAACGCAACTTACTACATTATACATATGCAATATCTATAAAGGCATATAGATATAAAGCAGAATCTGATTTGTAAGAACTCGCCAATTTTCTAAAATTAAATTGGGAATTAAAATTAATATGACGGTTTGAAGAGCATTGCATTACATTTAAACGCATCTTACTACATTACACATATGTTATAGCTATTAAGGCATATAGATATAAAGCAGAATTTGATTTGTAAGAACTTGCCAGTTTTCTGAAATTAAATTGGAAATTGAAATTAATATGACGGTTTGAAGGGCGTTGGACGTATTTTCAACATACAACATTATACATATGCTACAGCTATAAAGATACACAGATATATAGCAGATTCTGATCTATAAGAACTCAAAAATTTTCCGAAAAAATAATTTTAGATTAAAATTAATATGACGATTTGAAGAGCATTACATTATACTTGAACGCAACATACTACATTATAATATGTTATGAAAGCAGATTCTAAGTTGTAAGAACTCGTCAATTTTCTAAAGCATTAAAAAAATACAACTGAAGTTAACTTTTTCCATTCTAATATTGCGGGAATTTATAATGCCATCTCATGATCAAGTTATTTCACTTTCAAGCATAAATTAATCAAAACTCACTTTGCATCAAATGTCTAAATAATATTTCTTTTTCAATTATTTGATCATCGGAATGAATTAAACTTTTGTTCATATCTACGGAATCGTAGAAATATTAGTTGACGAACAAAACAGATATAAAGAAGATATAATACCTTTAAGCTAGTTATATTAGTGAAAATGAATTCCATGGATCTTAAAATTAAATATATTCATGGGTATATTTCCAGTTGCTTAAATTGAATTTGCCTAGAACACATTTGATGCCATATTGTTCAATTTTCAAAATATAGAAAATCGAGTATAATAACTTGTTATTATACTCGATAATCTAAATCATTAATATCATTAACCATTAAAAATTATCATTATCATTATTATTATTATCAATAAAAATCATTAATATTTGTCGCATTAGCTATCCTTATGTTTAAAAATTTTTAATTAAATAACATCAATTATATTTAAAAATTTAGAGCCATACTTACTTGTTTAACACGATTTAACTAAATTGTATTTGCCAACAGAATTTGAAAAACAATCGAAATTTCACTTGTTTAACGAGTACAATGATTACAAATATTCAAATTTATGATAAGAAACAAGTCATTGTGGCACAAAACTGCCGTCAGCTATTTCTACTTGTCTCTTTGTACACCAGATCGTTTAACCAAGGAACCAACGATGATTCCTGTATATTTTCGAAAATAAAAATGTGCAACACAGAGAGAATTTTTTAAGATATTCAATTAACTAAACTTAATCTTAATTTTGGCATTTTTATGTATAAAAATTTACACAGTGGGAAAATAATTTATGGTAGCAGGTCATCTCAAAACTCTGAAAGATATGATGTTAAAGATTGATAGTTTCATTTCAACTGTTTTCGCCAATTATTGCTAATCTGTAACTTTCTAATAAAAAAAAATAAAAAAACGCTTTATATTTCTCAATCTACTTTTGGCGGTCGTGGCAAGTTCATGAACGTATGTACAACTTTTCACAATTTACAAAATGGAATGTGAACCTAAAAACCATCTAGAAAATTTTTATTTACAACACTTGTAAAATTTTATTTGCAATTGGTCCACCAGGATAAATAAACGACTTTTGTGGAGAATTTGGCACGGTTTACCACTATTTTATGGAATGTATGCAGATCTCAGAGTCAAGAAAAATCCTGAAGATTGTAAATAATGGTTTAAGTACTGTACTGATGGTACCAGGTCATCTCCAAACGCTGAAGGTTGTTAAAGATGGATAGTTTCATTCCAACTGTTTGAGAATGTGCAGATGGGGTGAAAGACGGCTATCGACTACCCTGAAAGGAATGTTAGTTTGTCTGATCGTAAGTAAGGTTGATCCATGTAAGGTTGGACAATACTTATTCAGCAGTCGACCACAACAAATCTTGTCGATACTGCTATGTCCAGTGGTGGCGGAGAGGTCGGGTGTATGCAAGAAGTGTGAAAAAAATTCCTACATCATCATTTTTAATCGATTTTAAAATAATATTTTAAGTATACTGAACAACAATATATGTAATAGCAGATATGAAACTTAAATCGTTTTCAGTGTTGCTATTGATAACTCCTTCTGGCTTTTTTCCCATTGTTAAATGTTTAAATATGAAGATTCGGCTCATTTCGGTTTCAATACAATAGGTTACTAGATAAAGTATGTTTTTAACCCTTAACTGGAGAGGTACGGTCTACGAGGATGACGTACTACGAGCATTTCATTAACACTCACATTAAATTTTTTAATGAATGTATTAGTATGAAAAACTGTCAACATTTTCTGCAGATATTTTTCCTAGATATAAAGATATGTTTTAGAAATTTTTCAAAATACATTATCAATGAAGAAAGTAAATGCTTTGGAATTTACATTTTCTTCTTAAATTACAATAAATAATATTCTTCGGGAAAAAGATATGACTTTATATTTTTTAAATCCACCGGAATTAAAGCAATTAAAGGAATATAGAAAACAATATAATGTAAAATTCAACAGTGCTATTAAAAATAAAAATAAAAATTGACAATGGGTAAAATTAGTCCTTTTTTATCGGCTTGTGTGACTTTCATGGCACGGTTTTCTAGGCCATTTTAAACATACAGGTTAAGAACAGGTAAAAATATCAATCTGTAAATTCTGTATACATTTCTTTTGGTATATTAAAATATTTTATACATTTTTCAAAATAAATATCCTCAGAAAAATTAATTATGTTTGAACATACATATCAGAGTTAATTGAATGTTGGTTTTTATCGGAAAAACTCTTCTGTACATTCCGTATTTCAGATTACAAGTTACAATAAATAATATTCTTGACAAAAGATATTACTAAATACTTTTTAAATCATATTTATTTTTCCAGTATATAAAAATATATAGAAAACAATATAATGCAAAATTCAAAAATTATATGAGAAATTAAAAAATTGGCAATAGGTAAAATGGACCCTTTTTTTCATCGGCTTGTGTGATTTTCGAAAAACGGTTTTCAACAGCATTTTAAACATACAGATTAAGAGCTAGAATAAAAATTAGCCTAGAAAATTCTGTATATATTTCTCTTCGCATATTAATATATTAATATTTTAAAAATAAATTATCACTAGAAAAATTAATTATGTTTAAACATTCATATCAGAATCAGCCGAATGCAAACTTTCATTTAAAAAAATCTCCTATTCAATTATCCTCATAACTAAAATCACTTTCTGCTTCCTTTAAAAGTGTCTGGAGCATTGCTTCATAACAGAATCAATAAACTGGATGATATTTCGAGGACAAAGTTTTAGCCCCTTCTGCTAAACCTTCTTTATCACTGGGACACTAACAGGGAGGTGCGGACTTAGAGATCACGCAAAAAGAAATGGCTGAAATATTTTTAAAAGCATTCTCTGAAACTGATTAAAAAAGTGCGCGTGCATTGAAAGTCATAAAACAGGAAGTTACAAGTTCAATTGAGCTAAAAAGTAGAATAAGAGTGACCGAAAGTCCAACATTAGCGTTCTCACAGACCGCACCTCACCAGTTAACCCATTTGCATCAGATAAAAATATGAAAAAAAGGCCCATATCACTGAAAAAAAATTTATTTCATATTTGATGTAAAATTGTAGAAAAGTAGAAAAAAATCATTTGTGAGCATTTTTCGTTAGTCATTTTGTTCAGTGTGGTCATATTTGAAATGTGGGATGCATATAGGTAGACAGTATATATCGTATTATATGCATAGCATATAATATGATGCAGCGTATATATACGCTCCAGTGATAGTGACCAGGAAAATGGAGCGTATATTTACGCTAATGATGCAAATGGGTTAAGGGTTCATAAAATTTTTCAAAATTGTTTGTACGTACGATCAATATTTATAATCAAAATCAAGATATGATGGAAAATTTTCCGGTTTTTGTCCCTAAATATTGAGTTTTTACTGAACTGTATACAAACGAAATTAATCGATATCTAATGCGATTAAAAGCCAAAATTAAATGGAATTAGTATAATTAATGTTACAAGCATTTGCCAATTAGAAAACACTCAAACATTATTTTATGAAATGGGAGCATGTTTGGCTGTACTTATGGACAGGTGCACGCAAATGTGTATTCTTATGAAAGGTTAGCCTTGTTAGATACAGAATAATTCGCTATTTACCTAAGATCGATTCGGAAATTAAACATTCGGACGAAATAAACCTACGTTCCTGGAAAAAATTTTAATAATATTTTAGGGTCACAATAACTTAAGCTTTGTTTGTATGTCTGTCGTGTTATCATTTGAATTTGATATCGCTCAAATACTACCAAAATGAAACATTTTAAAAGGAATATAAAAACGTCATGAAACTAGAGAAAATGCTTTTTTTTTTCTTTTGGTGAAGCCACATAAAATTATTTTTTGGTTTAAAAGTACTTTTAAACATTAGAATATGCATCTAATAGAGAAAGAATACTCTTCTGAAATAAAATTTAATATTACGTAACATTATTCTAATTTCCTTTCGTAGTGACTCCATCTAGTGGAAATATTTTCATTTATTTTAATGCAATAATAAACGCACTTAAAACAAATTTACTTCATTTCTTTAGCAAAGTGGTTTATTATCTTAAGATTTATTAAACATATTGTACGCATAAATTAATTATAAATGGGAATGAACATTTCTTTACTTGAAGTAATTAGAAGCGATTTTTTAACTGTTTCAAGTAACAATTTTTATATTCATTGTTTTAGATAATAAGACCCATGCAATTATATTAAATAATTTTGAATTATATTTACTACATTCTTCGTGAGTTCCTATCCATTTTAGACAACTTTTTCCGTTAGAGGCAATCATTTGGGGATATATAGGATGTGTCTATAATAAGAATGGCGAACAAATTTTTTCACAGCAATGATTTCGTGTTCTAACTATGTTGAGCCAATTGCATGCTATTTATAAATCAATCATTCAATCAAAATAAAATTCCAATCAAGTAAAAAAAAGGGGGTGGATGTATTTTGTAAGCTTTCAAATCAGGGTTTATATAAACAATAAAACTTTTTGAAAAACCGGTTTTCAAATTTTTGTCAAAAAAAGTATTATATATAATTTCTATAAAATACCAAAAAAAATCAATACCAAAGCCAAAAAATTAAGGATTACGTATGCATATTTCTTATAGAATATAATGAAAACTCAAATCAAAAATCTCAACTAATGTTTATATTATTTTCACTAATTTTAATATTTCCCAGAAAATAGGATTTTAAAAAATAACATAAAATATACAGTGAACAGTGGCGAAATCTTATTTCCGACATACTGTTGCCTGAAATTAAAAGTACTCGAACTTCTGAACTTGGTTTTATAGTTTTCATAGCATCAAATTACAAATCTAAATTTTTTTGTTCTTTTATTTGTTGCTTGAAATAATAAAAATTCAGCTTTTTATTTTCCTTGATTCCGTGCCTGTAAATTTTTCATCAGGGTTTTCAAGAAACGTATGAATAGAATTTTCAATAGCTTCTTTAAAAAAAAATTAATAATTTCTGGCTTATTTCAGAATTTAAATTTTTTAAATTCATTTAACAGAAATTCAAATATACCTTCATTTATTAATAAATTGGTATCTCGTTGAAGCTGCTAGACGAATGGGTCCCAGCCAATAAAATTTAAAATATTTGTTTCTTTTTGAAGAGAAAAATCAAAGGCATTCTGGTTCTTAATTTAAAAACCGATTTTCGAATGTGACAAATTTACTTTAAAAAACCAGTTTTTTAAAACCGGGTATGAAAAACCGTCAAACTCCATTGCAAATTATTAATCAAAATAAACTGGTGGTGGGTCTAATGCCCCTTGGTCATACCAAGCCCGAATGAGAGCAGCTCTCTCGAATGAAGGCAGAAGAGTGCGCCTTTCGCTGTGAACGAGCACCGTTCAGGTGAAAGGATGACACACACAACGCAACCCTTTTGAGGGAGCGGTCGAACTCATTCATCCATCCGCAAGTCCGAATTGAGTTCGAAATCAGGGACCAACCCATCCCTGATTCAGTACCCCCAGAGGTATCATTTGTGATGGGAACTTGGAGGACCTATTGAACGTGCCCCAACTGCCATGAGCAAATACGGCGGTCTTTGGCCGAGATGAGGACAGAACTCGCTACCTTTCGGATACGAGACTGATGCGCTACCAGCCAGACTACCGCGGCCCTCAAAATAAACCAATGACATATAACTAGAAAATTTAAAGTCACATTTTCTTAAATGCTATAGAATACATTTAAGAGAAAAAGCTTGGGTAAGGTCAGATAGAATTCTTGCCCCTTTGGTTTTCGCAATGAGATCATTTCTTTCTGACAAATTCGTAGCACCAATTTAATTTTGGAATCTAATAAACATCTTCACAAAGAAAAATGCATAAGAAAAGTGTACAATTTTTTTTAATTTCAAGGGTAATTTTATTAAAGCGAATTTGTCCTTACACTTTACATCAACTAATGTTTGGAGAAAGGGTTGCCAGCTCAGGTGTCGTCCTCGTCATCTGACAGCGGTTCAAAATAACGAGGTCCGTCCCAAAACACCCCTAGTGTTGCCTTACAACGGGACGTTAATATAACTAAACCTGAATCAACACTTTAAAAATATCATCCTTTCCCTCTATGTGCCATTCGCTTTCTGTAGTTTCCAAACAGAATATGATATTTTATAAAAGGATTTTCAGATCTTCACTTCTAAGAAGAGCACTGCCATATTACTTGTAATTTTAAGAACCCTCACCAAGACTAAGGGTTTATTGACCTGAGATCAATCCAATGTCAATATATATCATTGCCAGCGAAGTCTATAACGTAACGTTCGTGTTTGTTTTTCTCAGCAATTGATACCTCTTTTTTCGTATATTTAAATAGATTTATCGTTGTATAAGTAAATCTGGTGGTGGTGAGTCTTATGCCACTTGATCAGGCCAAGCCGAATGAGCAGAGCTGTTTCGAATGAATCAGAGGTGTGCAAATTTCGTTGTGAACGAGCGCAGTGAAGGTGAAAGTACGACGTTTGCTCGAACACACACAACACAGCCCTTTTGAGGAGGCGGTCGAACTCTTTCAGCCATCCGCAAGTCAGAATTGAGATCCAACTCATCCCTGATTCAGTACCCCCAGAGGTTATGGGAACTTGGAGGACCTATTGAACGTGCCCCCACTGCCATAAGCCAACACGGTGGTTGACCGAGACGAGGACAGAACTCGCCACCTTTCGGTGACGAGACTGACGCTCTGCCAACCAGGCGAACGCGGCCCATGGTTGTAAATCTAATCTAAATAAATAGATAAGATCAATCATCTGACTTTTTTTTGTTTGATACATATAGCTATTTATTACATTATCCCTTCATGAACATAAATTAAGGTTATTATTTGTGTTTTCTTTACACAATTTGAAGGTTTTAGTTTTCGGCACTGCATTTTCTTACTGTTAGGGGATCACCAATAGTTCCAATCCAATTTCAGTGAATTTTGATTTGAGTGTTCATGCACATTGTTGATAAAAAAAATATCGCATTACAATGAAACAAAGCTTTTCTTTTCGTTGTTAATATAATTTAAGTTTGAAATATTCCTACTTAAACTTTCGATTGTTAACATGTAACAATCAGATCTGATATATTTTGAACACACTGCGTATGGCGCAATGCACGCTTCCAAATCCCGTGCAACGGGATAGGGGCATGCTTCTGTGTCCAAGGGGTTGTGCCAATGTGTAGGTTGAATTCCGCCAAGGATTAAACTTGCGATGTTTAGGTTTGAAGCCCAGTAACTTATCCATTCGACAATAGCTCATGTCTAGTGGCAGTTACTGGCTAATTAAGATGCCGCCACACTTACCTAGCAATAAAATGCACATATGCCCTTTTTAATTTGCATTTGGTATTCTATTTACAAAGAGTCTTCTTAAATATTAATATATATTTTATATATGTATTTATTATATATATATATAATTTTTTCACTATTGTTTATTTCACAGATTTGAATAATGCTTTTCCTAGTAGGACACATTTATTGTCTAATATGGTTAAATATTAAATTAGATAATATAATATCACACAATATTGGCCAACAGGATGTGCTGCCTTGGTTAGAGTGATATTTGGTAAAGCATATTTCCTTGCGCAATGGTGTTCAGCACAATGAGCAGCAATATCTTATTTTAAGACATTAAAGAGCATTCCGGAATTTTCTCGTGTTTCGTACCCCATCTGTAACGGGTCACTCACGAATTTTCTCGTGTTGCGAGTCCGTCTGTTATTGCTTCATAAATAAGAAAGTTGTGGTGATTTTAGAACGTAAAACTTCGCCCAAAAAACGTATGTCTCAGGCGTATATTATATAGATTACTTTGCGGATCTTAATGTGTTAAATATTTGCCTCTGCCTGATTATGCATCGATTTAGCCGAAAAATATGAAAAAGAGATATCTCGTAACCCGACCACAACATTCGATTAGATAAAAACGAGAAATCTCCTCACCCTTCGGCAACGTGTTAAGAGAATAATAAATTATTTACATGGGAATATCTTCTAATCTCTTAAGATTACATTATGTATAGATTTTTCCCTTTTCTTCAGGTAAACAATATTACAAAATAAGAGAAATTCATAAATTAAAGTACGAGATATGTATCAAATGATTGCTGAAACTTTAAAGTGATGAAAAATATGGTAAAAATAATTATTTTCATGGTCCGAAGGTAGATAGAATGTGAAAGCTGAAACAGAGCAAACATGATGAACATTCATAATGAAAATTCATAGAGATTGCGGATTTTTACAGAAAGAAAAGTTTTATAACTGTCAATTTTTCAAATAAATGGGCACTAACTACCTTACTTGCAAACAGCAACCCCAAAATGATTGGTTATATTTTAAAGGTATAAAAGAAGTGGTGTGGTGACATCTTAATAGGCCAGTAACTTAACCATTCGACAAAAGCATATGCTCTTGTCTAGTGGCTGTTACTGGCTTATTAAGATGTCACCACAATACTCCCCTACCAGAGAGTCTGTAGAAGGCGAGCGATTTTTATAGTACCAAGCGTTTTGGCGAGCGAAGAGAGCTGCTGCCGCGTCTAGTGAGTCTGACGACTTTGTGTTGGTTGCGTTTGTTGCGAGTAGGTGGCGTCATGGCAGCAGTCTGAACTTTCATAGTCCGAGGAACCTACGATACGAACCTACGATAGATTTTGGATTTGAAGTCCAGTAACTTAACCATTCGACAAAAGAGTACGCTGGTGTCTAGTGGCTGTTACTGGCTTAATAAGATGTCACCATAGTGGTACATATAAATCAGCGGAAAGCAATTCTGGTTAAAAGGACTTACATAAAACCAATAAACCACATATAAATTAATTCCAGTAACCAAAGAATAAAGAAAGGTCAATAAAAAAATGTCTGATGATCTAAGGCCTAAATAAAGTATATGCTTAAACAATTTTCCCCCTCAATCAGTTCATCAAGTGGGTATTCAGGCAGTTAAATGTCTTTTCCATCCAAAAAAAATCTCTGATCATATATTCTACCATACAACCATCAGATTTACCATGTTTCATCATTCCATGTATCACATTTCTTTAAAAGTTTGAATCACATTTTTTAATACGTCCATCACACACATTAGCATTGATAAAAATGAAATCATTATTTTAAAAAACATTTTATTTTATAATAAACATTTTTTTTAAGTGTTAGGAAAATATATCTCATTTCCTCATCTGAAAGATGGAATGAGTCCAGAACTGCATGCAAGGCACTTGTAATTTACGCACATTTACACTTGTAATTACATTTACTCATTTAACTTCCACGCAGAAAACACAAAAAGGAGAAGAAGAGCCTTCATTATTGCCACTCGGTAGTAACTCGATACATAATTTGAGTTAGACGAACAAACAGCATATTTCCAAGGATATCCAGCTTTCCTCCACAACTATATATATAAAAAAATCTCGATTATGAAATGCTCATACATTATAAGTTAGAAGTCTCAAAATACAAAATAATCAGGTATACCATATTAGCAAGAACCACCAGTGTTAAATCCATTTTTATATGTTGTTTTTATTCTTTTATGTTTGTGAAGATCAATTTTTAACTTACTTTCCAGAGCTCTAGAATTCTTAAATTTATATAATTACATGTTATATAAATTATGCATGTTATATATATATATATATATAAAATTAGCTGATATATACACATATTACATGTTATATATATAAAAAATTACTTGTTATATACAGATATTACATGTTATATATATATAAAAATTATTTGTTATATACATATATTACATGTTATGTATACATAAAAAATCCCCATTATGAAATGTTCCTACACAATAAGTTTGGAGTCTCAAAATATAAAATAATCAGATATACCATATTAGCAAAATCCAACTGTGTTAGATCCATTTTTACATGTTGTTTTTATTCTTTTATGTTGTGAAGAATTTGTAATCAATTTTTAATTCACTTTCTAGAATTCTAGAATTATTTATATAATAGCATGTTTTCATTGTGTAATAAATGACTTATAAACACAAACACAACCGCAAATCGAATTCTTGGTTTTTACTCATACTTCAAAAATGAAACAACAAATGTTTCAAACTTGAAAATCATGAGTTGTTACAAGTGTAATGAGTTGAGGTGTTAGAAGTGTAATATGTATATCTCGTGCATAAGCAATATTATCTTTTGCAATTGATTATATAATATTTTAATATTTTCAAACCTTACTTATCTATTCATCTACATTATCAGCACAATTTTATGTACAATATAATTAATTACATTGCACACACACACAAATAAATGTAATTTTTATGTCATAATACTGAAAGTCAGAAGAAAAATCATAAAAGTATGTGGTACTTATAACACTATGACAAGTTATTGTTAAGTATTCTGAATGCTTTATCCATATCAATATTGAGCACTTAGTTTTATCTGAATATTAATTAATTAAATTTGCATTCCATACGTGTCTCACCATCTAATAGTGAAGTCGAAAAAAATCGATTACAGTATTCCATAATAATTATAATAATGAATTCTGAAGTAAGCTGAAGATTAAAAGGCAAAATTGATTATTAATAAAAATTAATTATATAAAAACTGTACATTATTTTTAAATATTCAAAAAAGTAATGTAATTTTTATGTCATAATGTAGAAAGCCAGAACAAAAATCATAAAAGTTTGAGGTGCTAATAACACTACGATAAGGAAAATAAGCCACAGTGAAAAATAAGAAAAATAATTCAAATTTTGTATTAAAAATTAATATACATAATACTATGAATAATGACAAAACTTTCGTTTGCCATAAATATCTTTCATTTTTGTTCAGATCTCATTCAGTAGATTATTAATATACATCCTTACTTTTGGTAGCTGGTAAAAACTTGATTTGCAGAACGAAACTATAATTAACGGGCAAGTTTTAAAAAGTAGTACAGATTTCTTGAACAGATAGTTTAAAAGGATGTATGGAATGAAGAGTCTCAATGAGGTAGGTACTTACACTAGATATAAAATAACACCTAAATTGCTACTTTATAGTATCCTCTATAAGAGTTTCTAAAATACAGTGTAAACATTAAATTACTCAAAATAGCAATCAATAGTAATAATGTATCGATAATAAATATAGCATGTCAGTGAAACAATTAGTTAACTTAAAAAATTGGAGATATTTTAAGTTAAATTTAGCCTCAAAGAATATTTGAGAGATTTGATGCTTAACTGAATCTGTAGGTTTGGCTTGGTTATATTAAGGTCCCGTTTTGAAGCAACACTAGGGCTATTTTGGGACGGACCTCGTCATTTTGAACCATGGTCAGATAACGAGGACGACACCTGAGCTACCACCCTCCTTTATACACCACACCACACCAACGGGAGAACATTTTGCCCAACAGATATAACATGCAAGAACCTAAGAACCCAGGAATCAAGTCTCGAACCTGAAACCCTCTGGATCCGACGCCATCAGGCCACCGCGGTCCAAATCTGTAGGACATGAGCGAGAGAGAAGAAATTCTGGTGATGTATTGGGTGTTTGAGATTTCCTCGTTTATAAAAAAAATGTTTAAGACAACCTTTAATAGAATTCGGTAGATGGTGCTATATATGGATTCATAATGATCATTTAAAGAGAACATTTCTCTTAAACATAGCATGTAATTCTCAAATAAATTCCTTAGATATTTTTCATATTGAGTTATGGACAAAGTATGTGTGTTAGATGCGTTGCAAATGATGTGCATATTAACCCCTAAACGGCCGCATTATTTTGAAGAAAAGGGTCATAAAAGTGCCTATTTTTTAAGAAAATTATATAAAACTGAGTGTATAGTTTAAAATAAATGAGCTGTCACTAAAAACATTACAAATAGTCCAGGGCAGCCATCTGGTGTATATAATGAGTAATAAACATGATTCTGGGCATAAGAGATGAATTGTTTTTTAATATTTTTGGCGCATTACTTTTGAATACGCCAGTCCGGAAATATCACGGGCGAGAGAAATAGAGGTAGAAATTTCACCCCGTCATTTTCATGGGAGCGAGAAGGATGGGCTTAAAAGAATCATATCACAGCTGTTATTCAATCTGATGCTCTTTCAAGTACTGGATTATTTATAGAAACAGACTGAATATAATTTGGATACATTATAAACAATCAAAGGATCTCTCTCACATTGAGATTTATTTATTCTAACAGTTCTAGTATACAATAAAAATATTTGTTTTATATCTTATGGTTTTTGTTTCTCAGAATTTCGGGACCAGTCAAATATTTTGTGTAGTGACATCTTAATAAGCCAGTAACAGCCACTAGACCCTAGAGTTCGCTTTTGTCGAATGGATAAATTACTGGATTTTAAACCCAAACATCGCCGGTTGGATCCTTCGCGGAATTCAACCTTCGCATTGGCACAATTCCGCCAACACCACCGCCACAATGGAACAAGATCTTCAATAGCAATCAATCAAACGTTATATGCGCTATATCAAGTAGTTTTTCAAGGTTTAGGACAGAATAACATGGAAAGCTAGTTACATGAACCATCAAGTTCAATTTTATACTGGGTGCATTGCCTGTTAAAATGCCTGGAGACAATGAGATATAAAATGTGCTCTATAATAATAAAACTATTACGAGTTCAACAAAATCATAAACGCAATTTCAAAAATTAGATATGAATACAGTATACAAGGACTGGTATTCAAATACTGAATATGTTAAAATAATGAATGGGTTCAGATAGAGTGGTTGGCATCATTCATCTTTTTAGAGCATGTATATGTATAATGCTTCTTCAAGTGAAGTCTGAGAGATAATAGGTCCCTTTTTCATCGGAAGACTAATAAGTGACAGAGAAACTGACCAATAAATGAAATAAATAGGGTTCAAAGCGAACCAACATACATTTAAAAGAAAGAAGCAAAGTAAAGTAGACTACTGAATTTATTGATACAGGATATTTGATATTTAATGGTGAAATAAAAAGCCCCCCCCCGCAAAAAAACCACAGCTCAATTAAACAATTTAATCAGCGGCCACGGTAGCCTGGTTGGTAGAGCGTCAGTCTCGTAACCGAAAGGTCGCGGGTTCTGTGCTCGTCTTGTCCAAAGACCGTCGTGTTGACTAATGGCAGTGTGGGCACGTGAAATGGGTCGTGACTGCAAAGTCCTCCAAATTCCCGTAGCAAAATGATACCTCTGGGGGTACTGAATCAGGGATGAATCGGTCTCTGATTTGGATCTCAATTCTGACTTGCGGATGGATGAATGAGTGTATGAATGAATTTCGACCGCCCCCTAAAAAGGGTTGTGTCGTGTGTGTTCGAGCAAAGTCGTCCTTTCACCTGAACGGTGCTCGTTCACAACGAAAGACGCACACCTCAGCCTTCATTCGAAAGAGCTCTGATCATTCGGGCTTGGTATGACCAAGTGGCAATAGACAACAACAACAACAACAACATTCAATCAGAAAAATATAAGAGCTTGCTATTAGCACAAAATATCAAACAACATTGTTACAATATTGACCGGCATTCAGAATGAAGAACAAACAGCTCGGCGATATCGGGCAATATTTTATACTAATAGGACCATCATAAAAACACAGGAAAAAGTGTTATGGGCTGATCTGTAATTATTTGATGGACATGGATATCTGTGACTGAAATTAAGAACTACCCGAATATTAAAAAAGGGTTTGTCTGAAACTAAAAAATGAGTCCTTAGATTTCCCTTCCGTACTGAATGCACTTTTCAAATTTTACTATTATTATTTATTATCTGCATTGCTTAAATTTCAATTCGCTTTTGCTGAATGCAAAAAATCTGTACTACAATACTGCAGAATACATTTTTCATGTTTATGACGAACCCTTTTTTAAGTCAAGAAAATATCCTAATTTAAATCGTTAATATCTTGGTCAATTTTACAGATAACACCAAGAAACTGTTCTCTGTGTTATCATTGGTCGTTTAATTAATCATAACCTTGCTTTCGCTTGTTGAGAGAGCTTATAGATGTTAGTGTTGTGGCGATAGTGTTGACTGGAATTATGCTAATGTGAATATTGAATTCCGCCAAGGACCGAACTCGCGACCTTACGATTTGAAGCCGCGTAATATATCCGCTATACAAAAGATATAAACACAATACTCGCCTACCAGTGAGTCTATAGACAGAAGAACCATTTATAGCGCCATGCGTTACAGCGAGCTTATGAGAGTCGTTGCTGCTGCTGCGTCAAGTGAGTCTGAAGATTTGCGGGTAGATGGCGACAGCTGTTTGGAGGGTCATAAGTCACCAATTTTGTGATAGAATTGTGTCAAGGTTGAATTCTGCCAAAGATCGAACTTGCAATCTTTCGATTTGCAGCCGCGTAACATATCCTCTATACAAAAGTGAATACCAATGCTAAGTGGCTGTTACTGGCTTATTAAGAGACCACTACAATACTCCCCCAACAGTGATTCTGCGGAGAAATGAAAGATTTTATAGCGCCAAGCATCATACTGAGCGTGAGTCAGTTGTTGCGTCAAGTGAGTCTGACGACTTTTAGAGGTGCCAAGCGTTATGGCGAGTGAAGAGCTTGTTCATTGTCCGAGATCACCAATGTGACGATAGTGTTGGCTAAAATTGTGCCAATGGGGAGACTGAATTCCGTCAAGGATCGATTTGAAGCCGCGTAACATATCCCCTATACAAAAATGATCACCACAGTGTGTATTGTTTTTAAGTAAAGAGCATAATTTAAAAATCCACTTACCCTATCTTTATCTGAATCTTCCAAGATATAAGTTGTGCTCTTCATCCTTGTGAATTTCTGTTGTTCAGTCACATTGCGCCCATTTATTCGAAAACAACCCAATTCGAAAGGAAGCGCACAAAAAGGCCAGACAGCTACGTCGATTTTCGCGCAGGCTGCATAATGCTTGCTGGAAAAGTCAACGTTGTAAAACTCCAAACATATGTAACCATATTGTTTCAGGAAGGGAATCATGATGCACAGAGGTGGAGGATTTTTTACTAGAAGAGAGGAACAAAAAAGGATCAATGAAGATAAATGAGAATTAACTTGATATTTTAAAATTTATCAAATGGAATAATTAATCTTTTATTCTAAATATATAATTAATTTTAATATGAAAGGACATATTTTGTTTGAGCAGTCAATCAATTATTAAGTTTTTTACTAGTAAAGAGAAACAAAAAAGGATCAATGAAGATGAATGGGAATTGATATTTTAAAATTTATCAAATGGAATAATGAGCTAGCCATTTTTTATGAATTACAGAATTTTCAAGCTTAATATTAAATTTCCAACTGAAGAGTTCATAACATAACACCATCTTGCGCCCCTGGTGCCTATAACATTAAGTTATCTAGCCGGTTAGAAAGGCACAAAATGGAAGGGGGGAAAAAAAGGAAGAAAGAGATAAAAAAAATAAAGAAAGATAGAGACGACAAACCATCCAGGTATCTCCAGAGAGAATCCCATTGGTGTCAACATCGGGACAGACAGCAATGATTTTTTTTTTCAAATCCTAACAAAACTAGACCACTTTCAAATACTTAGGTGTTCAGCTTTATATAAATAAATTCATATAGAGTGAATATGCATCTTCTCAATATATTCTTGAGATTGCACGTGTAAAGATCGAGCAAACAAGAATGTGAATTCTTTAAACAATGATTTTACAATTGTAATCACTTGAGCGGCCAAAAGATGGCGCGGTGAAAAGTGGAAAAAAACAGCTTGAAAACTGTAGGCTGTATATAAGGTCATTCAGATGTAAATTTAATTTCTTACCAATTATATGCTTACAAAATGAAGAAGAAAGGAAATATCTAATTATTACACAGTAGAATTTCATATTAAAATATTTCCAAAATTTATTACATTAACTTTTTTTCTCTTCTTTATCCTCTATTCAGTAACTCACAAATAGAATTTTTTCTCATGTCGGAATTTATACATTAATATTACTTCCGTTATGCACAGCGCCGGCATTCTCTATGTAGGGGCCCAGATGTAAGAAAGCATTTGCGACCCTAAATTTATAGTCAAGTGAAAAAAAAAAAACACCGATCAGTTGCATATTTATTTAATGATGCATGATTTTGTTTTTGCTATTAATTACTGCAGGAAATTTACAATTTACCCAATTTCTTTTTCGATATTTAGTATAACAAAAACGGTTAAGCATTACGCCCGTATGCTTGACCGAAGATAATGCTTTATTTAATGTTAATTTGCTGAAAGTGGGTTCAGCATTTAATATATTTAGTAATTGGCAGTGTAAAGGATTGTAAAAAATATTACATTAGATATAGACAAAAGTAAATAGCTGATGATTTACAAGTCCATTTGAACCCGGCCTCAGCCTCGACTTCTGGTCGCAGGGCAGGCCGCTCTGTCTTAACGTGTCTGACGGAGATTTCTTTATTCTTAAATGAACATTTCCCGCCTTTTTTAATGGTATCACTACGATCTTTGCCTAATAAAGACATCAATCGATGCTCAGCCAGGCACATGGAAATAAGCTTGTAGACTTTTAATATGTGTAACTTTCAGAACACTATTTTAATTCTTAATCATGGTGGGGGAGTCCCCTCAGTCGCGGGACCCAGGTGCATAGCACCCACTGCGCCCCCCAGATGGCCGGCCCTATATACGCTATAGTAAATAGTATAAATAGCCCTACGCTATAGTAAATTGCAAATTACCAAAGGCGTAACGATTAAAATTATATTGTAAATAGCTTAGGATTAATAACTACAATCACTTTAAACATTTTTGTCTAAAAAAGAAGCAGATACAATATAAACATAGATTGCAATAACAATATAAAATGAACACAGGTTAACTGAATTCATTAAAAAATATATATATAAATGAAATTGTCGATATTTTGACAGAACAATTTGCATATAAAATTTAGAAGTGCAAAAATATAGAATTTATATATAAAAAGGAAAAAGTAATTGAAAGTTAGATATGAAAAGGAAGAAAATAGTTTCATAGTTATTTCTTGCAGTGTTGCCAATTTGAACAAATGTGTTTAGTCTGCTCCAAACATATAAATTTCTGTCTCACAAAGAGAACCTCTTGATTCTTGTCCGCTTTTCTTTTTGGCAAGGTTTTTTCCCTGATGTCGCATCTTCCACTTCTTCAATACCTAGTTCGGTTTTTCTCTTTAGCACCTTTAATTTTAGCTCACTTTTTAGAGATGTGGGTGCTTTTTTTTCAGCATTTTTTTCGCAAGTGCATTTGCCATTTGTCGCCGGTCTAAAACAATACGAATTTATATGTAAAATCATACAAAAACTTACATGAACGGTCACGCGTATCTCTAAAATACAAATATCTGATAGACAGAGACCTATTAATACTCTAAACTAACGACGAAATTTGAAAGTAGTCCAATGGGAGGGGGGCAAATAGCCAAAGACAGGCGTTCCCAGTGCCACCAGATCTGAAGGTATTAAACGTAAAAATAAATTCATCTCTAGTGTATATCTCACATAAGCGCGTCCGCTGGAAGGCTAAGAAAAACCAAGAAATAATATTATAAATGTAGAAGCAGGTAACAGTCTCCACAAGATGGCGACAGGGAGTACCATAACGAGAGGGAATGAGAGAAGACCGAGCGAGTGCTGGACTGTGTCATGTAACATTCCCCGTCCCACTTTCGTGATAAAATATTTCCATCGGCCTTTGTGCTTGCTCGACACCTTTAGATAACCAGATGTTGCAGATGTTCTCCTTTCGGGACCTGGGACCTCTATAGCTAAAAGAACACAATTGGAGATTCCTCGCCCAGAAGACAGTGACAGCGCTTTCTGAGACAATGGAACATCCAGACATCTGGATGCCGCTTTTCCCTATTGTTAGCGGACCTCATGTTCCAGACTTTTCGGCGTGCCTTAATCACCTTCCGGCGACAAACTGACGCCTATCCACCAATGTTTCAAATGCAATTTATTTCATCACACCGCAGATTGCTGCGAGATGAAACCCAGATGTTTGAAATGCAATCAACAACACCTTACAAGCGATTGCAACATAAAAGAAAAAATCCCCGAACCAATATGTATCAACTGTAAAAAAGTTGTCCACGTAGCTTCTTATAGAGCAGGGCTTCTTAAACTGTGGGTCGCGACCCCCCTGGGGGTCGCGAGACTACTGAAAGGGGGTCGCAAAGATCTGATACTTTTCAATCATTATAAATAAAATTTTAAAATTAGTATACACACTACGTACAAATATAAATACAAATAAAAATCATACAAAATACTATTGTAGTTTTATTATAACTATTTTTTGAAAAAAGTGGCAATGCAAAACTGTTATGTAGGGCCTATAAATGAAAATATGGAAGTAGCATTTAAAATAATAAATACAACGCGCTCCTCGATTTTCAACTGAACGTTCGACATTGATGTCTGGCCGCCGGCGTCAGTGTTTGCAAGATAACTTAGTGATTATAAGTACCCAGACGCCGCGTCGCCTTACAGCTTACACATACAATACGGAAGCATAATCAAGCTAGGCTAGGCGAATCGGCATATTATTTTTATAAAAGAATAATAAAAAAAAAATTAAATGAAAGCTTCTTTTTCGCCGTCTTTGTGATACGGTGCCTTTGTGCGCTGCACACTTTGAACACGCCATGCGTCGGGGTTGATCTGACCGTAATTTGTTGTCATTGCACTGGTAAAGATTCGAGGGTAGTTATTTTTCTGTTTGTACTTCAGTTTGGACTCAGCTTTGTCTTCGTAGTGACATGTGTGTATTTACTGTGTAATTTTCAGTTGGTGTTTTTAATTATTACGTTAAAGTTCAACTACATTTTGTTTAATTATTTATTATTATTTAACCATCATGGATAAATGGCTAATTAAAATTCCAACTAATAAGTCTGCCACGCCGTCACAACCAAGTTGCAGTGCATCAAATCCGACTTCTAGCAAAACAAAAAAAAGATAATATGACGAATCATATTTGCAGTATGGCTTCACATGCTCTTCTCACAACAATGAAGAACAACCAGTGTGCTTAATTTGCAAAGAAGTTTTGGCTGCAGAAAGCATGAAACCGTCAAAACTGCAACGACATTTGATTACTAAACATGCAACGTTATCAAAAAAGCCAATAGAATATTTTGAGCGTCTTTTGCAAACATCAAATAAAGAAAAAAACACTTTGGAGAAGTATGTTACTTTGAATGATAAATATCTATTGGCATCGTATGAAGTTTCGTATTTGATAGCAAAAACGAAAAAGCCTTTTACTATTGGAGAGCAACTTTTACTACCTGCAGCTATAAGAATGTCTGAAGTTGTTCATGGAAAACAGTATGCTGCTGAAATTAGTAAAATTCCATTATCAAATGACACTGTGTCCAAAAGAATTTCAGACATTAGCAATGATCAATTTCAACAGCTTCTTCTGAGGCTTAAAGACAGCTCAAAGTTTGCAATACAACTGGACGAGTCGACAGACATTTCAAAAATAGCACAGTTGTTACTTTTTGTAAGATATATTTATGAGGGAAGCATTCATGAAGATATACTGTTTTGTCGTCCTCTGGAAGGTCATACTCGTGGAAAAGATATATATAAAAAAGTAAATGAGTTTTTTGAAAAAGAAGGATTAAATTGGAAAAATTGTGTTGGTGTGTGCACGGACGGTGCTGCAGCAATGACCGGACAAGATCTTGGTTTTACAGCATTTGTTAAAGCTGGAAATGATCATATTACATTTACACATTGTATGATTCACCGAAAGGCACTTGTTGTTAAAAAAATTGCACCAGAATTAAACACTGTGTTTTTTGATGCAGTCAAAATCATTAACTTTATTAAAAGTCGAGCACTTAATAGTCGATTGTTTAAAAATTTGTGCATTGATATGGATTCGGATTATACAAGTTTATTGCTACATGCTGAAGTTAGGTGGCTATCAAGAGGTCGAAGTTTGAAACGATTATTAACTTTAAAAGATGAAGTTCTTATATTTCTAACAGAGCAAAATTCTAATTTTCATGATAATTTATGGCTTCTCAAGCTATGCTATTTGGCAGATATTTTGGATAAAATCAATGATATGAATTTATCAATGCAGGGAGTCTGCGTTAATATGTTTATGTTAAAAAATAAACTTGAGGCCTTTGTTAAAAAAATTCTTATATGGAAGAACAGAGTGGAAAGTGGATCGCTCGAAATGTTTCCATTTACTGACGAGTATATAATTAGTAACAATATTTCAAAAAAAGATACTCCTATAACAAAAATTATAGTTAATCATTTGAAGGATATGGAAGTTTACATGCATAGGTATTTTCCCAATGATATCGATACACAACAATGGATTTGCAATCCATTTTCAATTGAAATGGAAGAAATTAATTTTTTAAACTTCAAAGCACAAGAAGAATTTGCCGAATTAACAAGTTATACTACCTTGCGACTCAGATTTTCTCAAGTGCCTGTGCATGAATTTTGGATAGAAATCAAATCAGAATATCCCCTACTATCGGAAATGGCAATGAACAAATTACTGCCATTTTGTACAACATATTTATGTGAATCAGCCTTTTCCACATTAACTTACATAAAATCAAAATACCGTTCAACTTTAATAAACGTTGAAAATTTATTACGATCTGCAATAACTCAAATTGAGCCTAGATTTAATTATTTGTGTAAAAATAAACAATCACATCCGTCATATTGATATTGTTTGATGTTAATAATATGTTTTTATTAAAAGAATTGTTACAAAAGTTTATTTTTTCTATTGAATATATAGATATAGTTTTATGTTTTCTTATAAAAAAATTGTTACAAAAGTTTATTTTTTCTATTGAATAAATATATATATAGTTTTATGTCATTCTATTTATTGTGTTTTATTACGACCGATATCCCGTCAACGTTTCCAATTATATATATGTGAAATGAATGGGTACGTATTCTTTAATCCTTATTTTATTTACATTGTAAAATAGTGCGATATTACATCTACATCTACGGTTAATATATATTTCATTATATGGAGGAGGGGGTCGTTTAAAATTTCCTAAGCTTGAAGGGGGTCGCTATATAAAAAAGTTTAAGAAGCCCTGTTATAGAGGATGCGAAGCATTCCCTAAATTTCAATCTGTCAACACAATTAAGGATAGATATTATAATACTAACAGAAACAGTTTCAATGCTGAGCAGGCAAAAATAAATAGAAATAAAACTTACGCAGATCTTTTTAATGGACGCACGCCCCAACAGATGAAGCCACGACCTAACCCCAATCAGAATGTAAACAAAGGCCAGTATCTAAACCAAGAGAATGATTTAATGGACTACAACTTACTAAATGATATAGCAGACGCTACCAGAGAATTTAAAAAATTAACCCAACAATATCCCAATCTGTTTAAAGCACTTAGTGCACTTAAAAATGCAAAAACCTTAGGTGACAAAATGCAATTAATTATGATGGCCTTTGAAAGCACTGACAATAACTTCAACGGCTAATTCAATCTCAATCGACTTAGCATTATATACTGGAACGCAAATGGGATCAAGAACAAAATTAATGAGTTCAGACTGTTTGTAAATAAGTACAATCCCGACGTAATTTTATTGCAAGAAACCCATCTGAGACCGCAAAAGAAAATCTTCCTGGCTAATTACACTTCCTATTATAGCTATAGACCGATTACTAACCTCAATCAAACTGCTGCAGGTGTCACCGCTATTTTGATTAAAAATAATATCCCTCATTATGAATTGATAACCCCTACTCTCCAGCACGTAGAAGCAAATGTAATAGTAATTAATTTTAAAAATAAGGATCCCATTACTTTAACTTCCATTTATATTCCCCCCAGTTCTGACCCTTCGTTATTTACATTTGATATTGAAAACCTCATTCAAATCAGCCCTAACCAAATTATCGCTGGGGATTTTAACGCCCACCACTCTAGCTGGGGTTGTCAATATAATTCCACAAGAGGAAATACATTATATCATTTTTGTTATAGAGCTGGAATTGACATACTCGCACCTAATTCTCCCACCAGATTTGGACAAAATTTTGCTAGTATTATAGACCTAACTTTAATCAAAGACTTTACATACCCTCACGAAATTCACTCTATCCCTGAACTCAGCTCAGATCATAACCCTGTAATGATTAACTTTTTTATTAAAGACACCCTACCTGATAATAAAACTAAATTAAAAACAAACTGGAATTTATTTAAAAGCAACCTAGCAAAAAATAACCAACTTAATTTTATTAATATCGACTCTGAAGTAAACATTGAAAAAGCTGTCATTGAATTAGAAAACCTAATCACTCAAAATAAGATCACCGCCTCTAACCCCATACCCCCAGATAAAATTTACTTCGTCCCCCAATTAAAACAATTTAACAGGGAGCGTAATTATGCCAGAAAGATGTACCAGCAGACCAGAGATCCAACTTTCAAGAAAATAGCCAATAAATTAAACAAGAAAATTGCCAAACTCAATACTAAAATCGAACAGCAAAACTTCATTGACAAAATTGTTAATTCCCATGTTGAAGACAACACGCTATGGGAACTTGTCAGGCCATTCAAGAAAAAATTTAAAAGCATCCCCTCACTTAGAGGTACTTATACACTCGCGCAAACGGATGAGGAAAAAGCTGAATGCCTGGCATGTAGTCTTGAAGAGCAATTTCAAAACAATGATATAATGGACGAGGACACAGAAGTCACAGTCAACAGCGTTGTCTCAAATTTTAAATTTAATAAAAACACTCTAAAAGAAATAAAAGAACCCCCCTTACCCATTAAAATTGAGAACGTAATTAAAAAACTCAAAAATAATAAATCTCCAGGAATTGATGGAATAAATAATAAAATACTTAAAAATTTACCTGATAACATTATCTTTGAGTTCACCATATTAATATATAAAATTCTAATATTCGGTTATTTCCCTAATAGATGGAAAACTGCTAATGTTGTACCCATACACCCAACCATCCCATCTAACTATAGACCAATACCCCTTCTACCATCAATAAGTAAAATTACAGAACACGTTATCCTAAATAGTTTAAATAATTTCCTTGACGAAAACAATATATTAATACCAGAACAATTTGGTTTTCGAAAGCATCTCTCAACCACGCACCAACTATATCGAGTTGTCGAATACATTGAAGAAGCCCGTCAGAACAAACAAAAAGTAGCTGCGGTCCTTCTGGACATACAAAAAGCGTTCGATAGAGTTTGGCAATACGGTCTCCTTTATAAATTAATCAATTACAATACCCCTAACTATCTTATTCAAATTATTAAATCCTACCTCTTTGATAGAAAATTTAAAGTACGCGTTAAAAATGTATATTCCTCCGAAAAAAATGTAAATGCAGGAGTGCCGCAAGGTTCAAAAATCGGTCCAATTTTATTCTCCATTTTTATTAACGATATTCCAAAACAGTTCAATACCATGATAAGTATCTTTGCAGATGATACTGCAATCATTGCTAAAAATAAAAACCCTAACTATTTAAGAATTACAATTAACAGACACCTTAAAAAACTTGAAGGTTGGTTCATTAAATGGAAAATCGCGGTTAATGTCACGAAAACGGAAGCAATAATTTTTCATAACTCTAATAATATTAACCTATACCCCCCCGTTAGATTTAATGACAAAACTATCCCGTGGTCTCAGAATTGTAAATACCTCGGAGTAATACTAGATAAAAGAATGACCTGGAAACCCCACTTTTTATATATCAAAAACAAGTTCCGAGATCTATTACGTAAATTCTACCCCCTAATATCAAGGAACTCTAAAATGACTAGGGAAAACAAGTTACTTATTTACACAGCCTACTTGCGTCCAGTATTAACCTATGCCTGCCCAGTATGGGGGTACGCTGCCAAGAGCAACTTTAAAATCATTGAACAACAACAAAACCAGATCATTAAAATAATTTGTAAAGCCCCCAGCTATTTCTCTAATACAGAAATTCAGAAAGCAATTGATTACCCCTCACTTAAAAAGTTCATTCAAAAACTTTCAACTAACTTCTTTAACAATCTAAATAATATCGAGAACGAAGCAATTAAAGCCATCCCCGCATATAATCCTAATCCTAAAATTAAACGACCTAGAAACATTCTCCTCTAATCTTCCAATACTAAATAACACCTAACAATGTAAATAATAGCTAAATATTTACTGACACAACATTAAATCCCCCCGCAAAGACGAAAATATCGCTAAGTCCCATGTTTCTCTAGGCAGCACACCCCTTTACCTACCCATCCTGCAACAACCAATAGTAATTCGACTCACTCAGTTACAACCAATAGCAAAGCTAGCTTCACCACACTTTTTCTCTCGCAATGTAACTATACAGCTCATGTTAAACTTTTTCTCTCGCAATGTAACTAAACAGCTCATGTTAAAAATATTAAATGCCATAGTTGTACAGCCATTTTCAATAAGGGGATAGTCCTATTCCAAGGACGGGAGCCCCGATAAGCTTGCCATCGAAGTCGAAAAAGGAGAGAAGGGTTTCTGGGAGGCAGCTGGAGTACGCCCACGAGTCGGGTAGATTTGGAGCCCCGCCTGAAACGATGACTGACTGACCAACCCGAGAATTCCCACTGGTATTGTGTTTACTATTTAATGGAGAACTGTTCTTCACGTAAAACCCTTCAACTTGGACTGTTGTGATGTAAACAGAAATTATTTAATCGAGAGAAGAACGAGTCGTTCTTTGTACATGTATAGGGCAGTAAAATAAAGAAGTGCCAGCAAAATGCTCAGTGTTCTTTGATCTATCGAGATCAAGTCATTACAGCCACAACCCCCAATAAACATCTATCGTTGTTAGGACTGTGTGGGGTAAAACAAAATGACTATCCACCGTGGTTGCACAATGAGGTGGCCATGCTGTAATATGCACCCAAAGTTGTAAATATGTAAAACAGAACCGACAATTGACCTTAGACAATGTTTCTTAGAGAGTTATTTCAAAGGTTGGGTACGTTTCTCTCTCACAACTTGGGGATTCGGCCTGGATCGAAACCGAAACTTATCGGTAAGCTGAGAAAAACGTAAAATTTATTTTTGTGAGTTTAAAAATGCCGCAGATTTATTTGAAACAAACGGCAATGGATGCCGCAGGTTGAAAAAAATCATGTTCCAAAATTTTATCACCTGTAGGGTCGTTTTGGGATCAAGCGGAAAATGCAAAGGTGGAAACTTTTCAATTCTAATTTTAACAGAGCAAAAGGAGATCTTTTTAATTTAGCTTTGGAAATGAAATGTCGAGTTTAGTTTAGTTATATTAACGTCCCGTTTAAAGCAACACGAGGGCTATTCTGGGACTGACCTCGTCATTTTGAAACACGGTCAGAACTGGCACCCCCCTCTCCACACCACACCAGCGTGAGGACGTTTGGCCTGACAGATTTCACGTGCAAGAGACCCCTTACACGACTGTTCTTCGGAGGAATCAAGTCTCGAAACCCTCCGGTTCCGAAACAGAGACCTTACCACCAGGACACCGCGGCCTCAATGAAATGCTAAGGTTCCGGAATCTGACGAGATCAATACTTAAAACTCTAACAGAAAACTGTGACACTTATAAAAACGATTCTGAGTAAGCGAAAGATTTATTGAATGCTGTAATACACAGGGCCAGCCATCTGGGGGGTGCGACGGGTGCAATGCACCCTGGGCCGGCGACTGAGGGGGGGGGGCACCCAGATTAGGAATTAAAATAGTGCTCTAAACAATCATAATGTTATAATACTAAAAGAGTACAAGATTGTTTCCATGTGCCTGGCTGAGCATCGGCTGATCAGGCAAGGATCACAGTGATATCAATAAAAAGGCGGGAAACGTTCATTCATGAATAAGGAAATCTCCATCAGACATGTTCAGACAGAGCGGCGTGCCCGGCACCCAGAAGTCAATTCTGAGGCTGTGTTCAAAAAGACTTGTAAATCATCAGCTATCTACTTTTGTCTACATCTAATGTAATATTTTTTTACAATCCTTTACATTGCCAATTACTAAATGTAATAAATTCTGAACCCCCTTTCAGCAAATTAAAATGAAATAAAGGATTCTCTTCGGTCAAGCACATGGGTATAGTGCTTAAACGCTCTTGCTATCCATCAAAAAAGAAATTGGAAAAAGAAATAGGCTAAGTATCAAAAAAGAAATAGGCTAAAGTATCCAAAAAGAAATTTCAAAAATTGTAATTTTCCTGGAGTAATGAATAGCAAAGAAAAAAAAAGTCAGGCATCATTAAATAAATATGCAAATGCTCGTTTTTTTTTTTTTTTTTTTTTTTTTTTTTACTTAGCTAAAAATTTAGGGTCCCAAATGGTTTCTTGTATCCAGGGCCCCTAACACAGAAGGGCAGCTCTATTGATACAAGAGTGAAAAGAAAGATGAGGAAGAAAGAATTGGAACTTCCAAAACGCGCGAAAGGCAACACTAGAAATGGAAGGCTTCGAGTCAGACCCAGGTGGCCTCCCAGACCAGGAAAGATTAATAAAATCGGTTAAAATTTTAGCTCAGGCAGTTCTTTCTAGACCAGAAAATTTTACTTTATTTTTCAAATCGCTCGAGAGAGCGTTTAAAACATTGAAATATAAAATATTGATTGCAATTCTCGAAGAAAAAGACAAGAAAGTGTTGCGATAGTGCTGACTGAAATTGTGTCAATATGGAGGTTGATTTACACCTAGGATCGAGCCTGCGATGTTTCGGTTTGAAGTCGCGTAGCTTAATCATTCAATAAAAGCGATCGTTAATGTCTAGAGGCTGTTACTGGCTCATTAAGATGTCACCAAAAACGCAGTTTTGTATATTGGTGAAGAAGAGTAATCAAATCCTTTATTAAAATATGATAAATTAAAATGTCTTATTTCGCGTGAATTCTAATTTTTCCCACAGGAGTGTTCACAAAATTTCCTACGTGCAAAAGGAAAATCCAATGAAGAACATTCAATGTCAAACAAGAATAAGGTATAATTTTGAGGACTATCTAAAACTGCGAAATCTCAGAGAGTTTAAATCGCTTTGTGATTAGATTATTTCTGATAAAGTATTCGAATCCCTAGATAAAAAATACTGCCACCCATATTGCTATTCGTCCATCAGATTCATGGTTTGAGCCATTAAACCTCGCAAAAGAGTGCGTTCTATATTTAGCTTCTAAGGAAAAATCGTTGCATGAAACGAAAGTACCATATTCAGACCCTGAAAGTTGGCAAAATCGGTTAATAAAAGTCCAAACCAAACTATCGTGAACCTAATCATAATGATAAATTTAGGCTTTCTGGAAAAAAAATCCCCTTGTTTCATTTGCCTACAGACTTTCCATTTCGCAAAGTTTTGTGATTAACGCTTTATTTCAAACGAAGTAAGACAGCCAGAAAACAATGCGGAATCGTCAGTTGTACATCAAATTGGAACTCAGAAAAGCAATAAAATTCAGAGGGCGAGCTATTTCAAGGTTTGAAGATCGCTAATCTTGTCATTAATGAAATTCCGATTAAGGCGTTGATAGACAGAGGTGCTAGAATTAATTGCATAAAAAGATCACTGCTATAAGTACGTAAACAACCTGACCGATTTATCGAACTGAAAAGTTGCCCCGGATAGGGTGTAAATGCCTTCCGAAATAATTCCTTATTTCGAAACCACGCTGGAACAAAACAAAATAGCAATTTCCGTTTGCCGAAATTAATAAACTTCCTGCCGATTGCATCATAACGCAAAAGAATTATGAGCCTCTGCTCGAAGACATGCAAGGAAGAAAAACAAAATTGATTTTTTTTTTCTGACAAAATGATTCCCAATACACAGGAAATGAAAAAGAAAAAAATGAATGAAATTCTTTCTAATTTCTGTATCGTCTGAAGATAAAATAAAAAAAGTTATTCCTTCCGATTTATTTTCGGAGCAAAATATAAATGCAAAGAGCATTTGTAAAGATTCTTTTTTGTTGAGTGAAACTGATTTTTCATTGTATGACTTTGAATGTTCAAATAAAAATAAGAGAAACGTTGATTTGTTGCATATCACAGCTGCTTCATGAAGTACGAGCTTTAGGTAAGGAATGGCTGTTTAACGCTAAAGGTACGAAGCCAAAACTGTAACCGCGGAGCCATCGCTATACACTCAAAACATTTCATTTTTGTATGCGTTTGTATGTGAAAGTGCCACTCGTTTATTTGTAAATAATTAATAAGTTTATTTCTGCATATGTTTATTTCTTTATTTTCTGTGAGGTTCATAATTATTCAATTTACATATTACTTAATACATACTTAGGCTGTTTTAAAATTATGTATGATTACAAATTGAAACTTTTTATAATTTTGTTCAAAATACATATAATCCTTATTTAGCTTTTTAAAGTATATTTTGTTGTATTATTAAACCCCTGCACTTAAATAGCATAAACTAATGAAAAATTCAAATACCAATCTTATTTAGAAGTAAGATATTTTCCTATTTAGTTTTATGAGAGATTTGCAATATGTGTTCCTGTTTCGTTAAAATATTTTCCGAAATGTATTCTTTTAACAAGAATTAAATCCTTAAATTATGTGCTTTTATTGTATATTTTGATTAAATTATGATTAGTAATTGATAAAGTTTAAGAAAAAATATTTTTTTATAGCTAAGCGCCAAAAATGCAAATAAATATTTCCGACTTGTTCAAAAGAAAAACGAAGGCCTCTTGTATTTTTACTTCAATACTAATAATTGAGAATCTCCTATTATCAATGTTGCTGTGAGCCCAGCCATAGCGCATGCGCGGCGGCCATATTGTTACGCTCTAGTGGGACTAACAGTTGCTTCAATTCTCCTTGTAGAAAGATTCGGTAGAGCGCTTCCTTGGTAATAGTATTTCCATGAGATGCGTGCGTTAAAGAACTTGTAAATAGTTATTCCCGGATTAAAATAAAAACAACTATCAGAATTAATTTATTGAAAGACGACCCAATTTATTCAAAGCCGAGGTGGCTAGGATTTTATGAAAAAAAAAAACTTAGTTGATTAACAGATTAAAACGTGGTTAGAGAAAAAAGTGATACAAACAAATAACTCTGAATACTCATCCCCAATTATTCCGAGTAAGGAAAAAGTCGGATCCACACGAGAGTGCTGGGATTTTCGTTTAATAATGATAAGAGACCGCTTTCAATTGCCAATTGTTTATAATGAATTATATCATTTGCAAAGAGCTATTGTTTTTTCAACCATAGACCAAAGAAATGGATTTTTCCTTGCAGAAGTCCATTAGGATAGTAGAAAGTACTCAGCATTTGTCACAAGCAGTGGACAATACGATTTTTTTTAAGTCCCGTTTGGCATAGCTAACAGTCCAAGTGTTTTTCAGAGATTTGTTTACACTGTATTCCGTGATTTATTTAACGAAGGTATAGTAGTGATAATGGATAACATGATAGTCACATTTGAAGGCATACAGCGTTTTAGCAAAGATGCTAAAGACTGATTCAAAGTATGGTTAGAAATCAATTTCAAAAAATGCTAGTCTCTTTGAACTATAGTTGAATTTTTAGGCCATGTTATTCAGAATGGTACTATAACCCCCTCATCAGACGAAACAAAGGCTGTACAAAAATTTCCAAAACCTAAAAATATCAGACAACTTCAAAGCTTCTTGGGGCTTACAGGTTATTTCAGAAAATTCATTCAGAATTATGCTAGTATAGCAAAGCCCTTAAGTGACTTGTTGCGTAATAATAGGGATTTTAAATTTGACTAAGAACAAAAACAAGCCTTTAAAAACCTCAAGGACATTCATTCTGCAAAACCAGTTTTTCACATTTTTAATCAGGGAGCAAAAATGGAATTGCACACTTATGCATCCAAATTTGGATATGGTACAATTTTATTGCAGGAATAGGATGACGGTGCATTTTATGAGCCAAAACACATCAGTTCAAGATGAAAAAGGATTCTAGTTATGAATTGGAGATCATAGCAATAATTCAGGCATTAAAAAAATTTCGCAGCTACATATTGAGAAACAAAGTCAAAATTGTCACAGACATTCCGAAAAACCATGGCTAAAAAAGAAGTAACTCCCGAAATTGCGAGATAGGTTCCTCCTCTTGAGGAATTCGAATATGAAATCATTCATCGTTCAGAGACTCAAACGGGTCTTGTCGATGCATTAAGTCGTTAATCAGCAACCATGTTTGATTGTGATGAAGTAACACCGAAAATTGTGGCAATTCAATTAAAAGATGAATACATCAAAACTATTAAGAAACTCCTTGAAACTGATAAAACTGAAAATTACTCACTTAAAAATTACGTACTCTATAAAATCGAAGAGGATAGAGAAAAATTAGTAGTTCCTAGAGCTATGCAAGTAGAAATTGCAAAACAATGTCACGAATTAGGACATTATACTGCAGGAAAAACTGAAAATTTAGTAAGAGAGACTTACTTCTTCCCTTGAATTAGAAAACTGTCGAGGAAGGAGTGTCTATGTAAATGTATTTTAATAAACAGAAATAAGGGAAAAGGAGTAGGGTTTTTAAACAAAGTTCCTAAAGAGAATGTTCCACTTGCAGCATATATAGATTTTATCAGGCCACTACCCTCCAAATATACTTAATAAAAATTACAAGCATATTTTCACTGTGGTAGATGCATTCACTAAATTTGCATGGTTTTATCCGATTAAATCTGCATCAGCTACAGAAGCAATGCAAAAATTAAATGAACAGCATGTTTGTTTTGGATCATTATGGATAGAGGTTCGGCATTTACATCTAGTGAATTTGAAGAATATTGTAAAAGTGAGAAAATCGAGCATTATGGTTGGTTTGTGTGTTTTAATGGTGCAAGAGCCATGTTTGGCCATACCGCGCCAATCAAATGGTAAAAGCATAAAATTATTTTAAAGGACAACTCTTTATAAAACTATCACACGTATCTAAAAAATTCCAAAAAATGATGTAAAAATGACTTGAGGAACTCCCTCAGCTTGAATAAAATTATTAGAATAAAAGTTACCAACTCGAACTCGAAAAGAACGTTGAGTTAAAAAGTTTTCCAAAAAGATGGGCAAATTTCCCCTAAAACTCAAATTAAATAATGTGGAAAGTATACCATAGCGCCATGTACGATCGTACGCTTTCTCTATGTCGAAGAATATGGAGACAAAGTGGTTTCTTTTGACAAATGCGTTGCGTATCTGTGTTTCCAGTATAACGAGGTTATCAAATGTAGATCTGCCTCTACGGAAACCACTTTGCAACGGAGAGATGCATCCTCGTTTCTCCAATTCGAAAATTAAACGAGCGTTCACCATGCGCTCAAAAGTCTTACAAAGGCAGTTTGTAAGAGAAATTGGCCTGTAGTTCAGAGGGATGGATGGTTCTTTTCCAGGTTTTAATACTGGAATCATAATAGCTTCTCGCCATTGTGAAGGGTATTTCTGCTCTGTCCATATTCTGTTAAAAAGTAGTAACAGATTGGAAAGGGAAAAGGTACTCAAATGGCGAAGCATGTTATATGTGATTCCATCTGGTCCAGGACAAGTACCATGGGCTTGAGACAACGCCATTTCCAATTCAAACATCCTGAAATCCCAATTATATGGAATGTCTCTTCGGATTTTAAAACGCAAAGGCAACCGTTCCGCACGATTCTTAACTGCCAGAAATTTTGGGCTGTAAGAATCAGTTGCGGAAACTTGTACAAACTCTTGCCCGAGAAAGTTAGCAACGTCTGATGGGTTCGAATATATCACATTACCAGTTTTTAAAACTGGAATAGAAGTTTAGTTATAGATCCCATTGGCAGCTTTTACTTTTTTCCATAAGAGTTTACTGGAAGTTGAGGATGTGATGGATGAAACAAAGTTTACCCATGATTCTCTCTGACTACGACGCCGAATGCGGTGGGCTAGAGACTTGGCTCTTTTAAAAGCAATCAAATTATCAGTTGTAGGGTACCTTCTAAAGATATTCCAGAGTTTTTTCTGTTTTTTGTGACTATCGCGGCATGCTTCATTCCACCACGGTCTACGGAATTTTCTCAGACGTGGGGAAGTTTTTGGAATGGTGGCGTTTGCGGCTTTCATTATGATGTCAATGACATTTTGTATTGCTTTCGAAATATCCGACTCACTTACCATAGCCTCACTGATAACTGCAAGTTGGGAGAATGCAGTCCAGTCGGCTAGCTGGAATAGAAAAAGCAGAGGACAAACAGTCGCACAGCCGCTATCAGCATGCGATATTATCAGGGGGAAGTGATCGCTGTTGTACAGATCATCCCCAACTGTCTAATTCAACAATGGCAGCAGTTCAGGAGAACAAATGGCTAAGTCAAGGCAGTGAAACCTAAGTGTGGGAGCATAGAAATACGTTTGCTCGTCATTGTTGGGCAGACAGAGACAGTTATGAATAATAAACTGTTCTATCAGCTGCCCACGAGTTTGTACTATCCGAGCCCCACAAAGTACTGTGTCCGTTTAAATCTCCGATCAGTACAAAAGGCTTAGGAAGCTGGTCCACTAAGGAGTCAAGGTCTTGTTGATGTATGGTATCATTAGGCGGAAGATAAATACAGCAGACTGTGACTAGAGATCGTATATGAATCTGTACAGCCACAGCCTGAAAAGATGTATGCAACATAAGAGGTGTGCTGGGATAAAGGATTGAAGTGAAGATACAGACACCTCCAGATCCAGTGCCCGCTATATCCACGTAATTTAATAGGAATATTAGGCGTCAGGAAGGTCTCTTGAACACCAAAAATTATGGGATGAAATTAGTTCGAAATGGACTTGATTTCCTGAAGTTTGGACCGAAGACCACGACAATTCCACGAGAGGAAGGCACCCATTAAGAACTTGTTTTAGAAGGAGAGTAATTGGAAACATTATTTAGAGTTGCCTCAGATTCGCAACTCATATCGAGTTCATCTTTATCCTCTGAGGGATGCAATTTAATATCTGGGCTAAATATTTTGTCCCCAAAGATAGTTGTTAAGTCTTTGTGGACAATACCCTTTGTCGTCAGTCCAAGGACGACTGAATTTCTGATGATGACTTTTTTGGTTTAACCGGGAGATCAGCTTGCGAATAACCACGTTTTGCAATCTTTAATATCTGCGATTTCTTTAGTTTTTTCTTTGGTACTTTTTTTGAAGTCAATGGTTCTGTTTTATGAATTTCTGGAACACTTATAGATTTATCTGATTCTGAATCCGAAGTTGTTTTAGGAAGGTTAATTTTTACTCTTTGTCTCTCACAATTTTCGCATTTGCAGTTTTTACAGAACTTTGCTTGTGCAACTGAAGCATAACTGACCCCAGGAGTAGGTGTCTGAGTTAGTATCTTGCTCCCGGCTACGTGGTATGTTAAATTTTCTTTTATTTTAACAGTTGTAACCTGTTTCTCCAGTTTCCAGCGGGGGCAAATTCGAGCATAAGAGGGATGGTTTCCGCTGCAATTCACGCACTTTTCTTGTGCTGTGCACTGCTGGCTATCATGGCCTTGTTCAGCACAGCGGGCACAAGAGAGTGTCCCGCGGTAATTCACTTTCGAATGGCCAAAACGCTGGCACTGGAAGCATCTTAATGGATATGGGATATATGGTCTGACTGGCAGTTTAACATAACCTGCGGACACATATTCTGATAACTTAGGATTGTAAACAGTCAGTATGTAATGCTTGGTTGGGAGAAGTTGATCATCACGTCGGATTTTTATTTGATTGACTTGAGACACACCTTGTTTCTTAAACTCGGCAGATATCTCTTCCAAAGGAACGTTAATTAATTCTCCGCAGGTTATGACACCCTTGGAGAAGTTCAGAGATGAATGAGGACTTACAGAAACAGATATGTGTGCAATAACTTTCAATTTTAGAAGGTGGTTAGACTGTTTTTTGGAATCAGTTTCTTTCAATAGGTCTCCAGAACGCATTTTTTAATAGATTTAACTTGACCGATAGTCGCAGAGATTGCTTTCTCTACAAGAAACGGAGAAACAGTATGAAAAGTTTCTTTTTCAGATATTCTTTTAACAACAAAAAATTTATAGAACTGTTCGAGATTAAAAGCAGATTTAGGTAATTTTTGCCCACTGAAGGGAGTTTTCTTACAAGAGCCCATACGATATAGAATGGGATTCGGGCCCAACGGCACCACCCACCACGGAGTCCAACAAGGAAGGGCAGCCACCGGCTCTGGCCATTCCCAGCCTCGGCACTTACCCTAGTGCTGATCTGTACCTACACGCTCGGAGTTACCCCCGGGAACAGTGACCACCCTTAACGCCACGCCCAAGGAGTAACCCTTTCGCTTGATCCTTAGCTAACTAGTCACTCAGGTGACTAGATACCAGCCGATTAATACACTGGGGACCACAATGCACCACCCGTCTAATCGGTTGCCACGCACGTCCAACACTTGGGGGTAATTGCTGTTCATGAGAAGCAAGAAGCAAACAGAGCGGCGACAGCTTCTCATGGAGAGCTCCCTTGCCTACCCTCGAGGGAAAGAAAAAAAGGAGACAGTAGGAGGCGTAGAAGAGTATAAACTTAAATTGAGTAAAGATCCCTGGGCACCTCAGGATTGGGACACCCGTACTCACCTAAAGAAGGTGAGCCCCTGAGGGGTAATCGAGCATTATAACAGGTATACCCAGAGGGAATGGACAAATAGAAAGAATGCACGAAACCATGATCCATATTTTCTCAAAACTATCAATCGAAGATCCAACTAATTGGATAAGTGTTGTACATAAGACTATGAACTCTACGACTTCAAGAAGTATAAAATTTTATCCGTTCAAGCTGCTGACTGGTGTGTAAATGAAGGCCAAGAAGAGCAACGAATCCTCAAAATCCTGGAAGAATACACCAATAACCTCATGAACTGCCGTGAAATGCGTCGAGGTGAAACGAAAGACAGCATCCTGAAGATTTCGGAGAACAAGAAGGCCTAAAATAAGAAAAGAAATAAAAGCTCATGCATACAAGAAAGGCAATCTGGTGGCTATTCAGAGAATACAGTGAGGAACAAGTCTCTAACTGAGAGCCAAATTCTACGGTCCTTATGAAATGGTAGCCGTCAAACCCCATGATCGTTATGGTATTCGCGAAAAGTTGGAAAACATGAAGGTCCAAATCTCACTTCAATGACAGCTAATCACATGAAGAGATGGAACAGTAACTCCCAAACATAATTTTTTGACTGCATATTCAAAACTGTAAACTAAAAACTGTATATAACTTATATTGAGCACAAAACTGTTTTGTATATCTGTTTCTTTTTCAGAATTCTTGCAATTAATGCATGCTGATATTTCAGTAGACCGCCGAGACCGGTGATCGCGAAGGATGGTTGAGTTTTAGAAGCGGGTGACGGTCTCCATGAGATGGCGCAGGTGCCGGCAGGCAGAAAACCATATTGAGAGTTCAGGGAATGAGACGAGAGCGAGTGGGTGCTGGACTGTGGACCGTGGCTGCACGATAATATGCCCAAGCTGTAATATGTACCCAAAAATGTAAATATGTAAAACAGAACCTACATTTATTTGACTCTTGACACCATCTCGTAATGAGTTATTTCGAAGGTTGGATGCTTTCGATCCCACATAAATAAACAGTTTATCAAGTACAATTGACTAGGTTCCTGTTCAATGCACTTAGAATTCGAAACTATTTTAAGATTAATATTATTACAGTAAAATTCTATTATGGAGAAATGAGGATGCCAAACAATTATGGGTTAAAATAAATCCACATACACTTTCACAAAGGTACTAAAATAAAATTTAAAAAATAATGGACATGTTATTATGATAAAGATGTATTCAAATACGAAACTAAATCAAATCAATTGCTTTTTATCCAAATTATTAAAAAAAGTCAGCACTAAATCAGCCATTGTAAATATGAGCCAATTTAGATACAATCCACGTAGTCTGGATAAGATTTAAAATTCATTGGTCAAGTCTCAAAATAAACCTCATATATTTTAGACAATTTATGAAATGAAATTTTGGAAAATAAAAAAAAGTGTAATCCAATAATATGCACAAACTTAATAATAAAGATATACTAACAATAAAGATAAACATAAGAATTCATTATCAATATGGTGAAATAAAGCATTATACAATATGGTTATACGATCTGGTATTTTACTAAAAGGCTGTTTCTTGAAGAAATAGCATTTAACATGTATCACAAATATATCGTAATACAGGAATAGGGGTACTTAAGAACAAAAAGATGGAAGCAAGTATTTACCTGAAACTGATTTATTTAGAAGAGTTTTGCCATCAAAAGTAAAGGAAATGGTAAGGCCTATATCTGCAGAGAGATATCCAACTTCAATACATCCTATAAAAAAAACATTATGCACATCAAGCACTTACGATCAAATCTTTACTTTCTTCTACTAAGTATTGTAACTACGATCAATTTTTTACTTTCTTCTACAGAGAGTATTTTAACAGCGATCAAATTTTTATTTTCTTCTACAGAGAGAGTATTCTAACTACGATCAAATTTTTATTTTCTTCTACAGAGAGAGTATTGTAACTACGATCAAATTTTTACTTTCTCCTACAGAGAGAATATTGTAACTGACAGAAAATTCGAACAAATCTCCGAATTTTAAGCAACTGAATGGGAAACCCATTTTCATCCTTTATGTTTTGTCCGATACATTAAACGCATTATGTCCGTCTGTCTGTGACAAAGATAACTAAAAAGAACTTCAGCTAGACGAATGAAATTTAGCATATGATCTTTTCATCAATTTTGTAACTTTTTATCAAATTTTGAATAATTTCTATTAAAAAAAGCCTATGGCTGTCAGTAGATAGAACGTCACACGATAGTTACAAAACGAAGAAAGTTAGCAGATTTAAAATTTATAATGAAAACACCTTTCACACAAATCCAACCAAAGATCAAATATCTGTAGGTCTGTGCTTTCAGAACCATTTAAACCCGATGCCTATTGACTTAAACACATGTCAGATTTTGGATTCAACGTGTCTGAAGCACAAATTCATCTTTCTTAGACAGTTTTGGGAAAAACCACACCTGAGGGTTTTTTTATTATAAAAGAAGTCAATGTAATTCTAGGCAAAAAGGTCGTACTATCGAGCAATTTTTGAAAAACCAGCAACATCTCAAATTCTAATTTGAAGCTGGTTGCCAATGAAAAATAATAAATGATGGTATATCACCAAGTTAAAATATACGAGATTCCAAGGAATGACGAGCTGGATGTCTTTTTAAACAGTTTATTTGTAACAGCAAACTTAACAAGATTTAACAACGTACATATTCTAAATAAAGACATGTAAACAATTAATCCGAGTAAAAATATAATTTCTAATTATATTCCGAGACAAGGTATATTCGGTAAGCCATTCTAGAAGCTACCGTCGTGAAAAACCAAACCATATTACACGCGCACACTCACAGAAGAGAACTGTAGTGAAAGCTTTATAAGCCAGATAACATACTCAAGACTGAGTGATCACTTTTAGTCTTGTGGTCATGTCATCTGGCTGCCATCCGTAAGGTCCCAGGTTCGATCCTACCTATTGCCAATAGCAACAGAACCGAAACATTTTACATGCATATACACATACGATACCACGTGGGTTTCGCGGTTAGCTCCGCCCACATATCATGTGATTAAATTCGTTTGCAACAACCTGCCCCCGGATGAACCAAAGGGGGTTCATAAAAAATCCGAGTAAATATTCTTGCATAACATGAAAGTTACCTGGTAAAACATATGCAATATTATAAAGAAACATGAAAACATACAAGTATATCAATTAACTAAAATTGTACAATATATAATATTCAAATTTAATAGCAGTTAATATTCAAGAAATTAGGCATCAAGTTAAGAGTTCATGAATACTATTTATACACTTTAGTCCAGTATTTCCAAATTATACAACTGTTGTACAGGTCGCCTGATAGTTGCGGACTCAGTTTTTAATTTGCAAGCCCTCACCTTGCCATCTCTTCCAGGAAATAATTCAAGTATTTTTCCTAGTTTCCAAAAATTACGAGGTAAATGATCATCTTTAATTAAGACTACATCGTTAACCTTAAATTGAGAGCAGTTTTTAGCTAAACTTGAATGGGCCGATCTTAAATTCAGTAAATATTCATTTTTCCACCTGGTCCAAAAAGATCTCATTAATTTTTCACGATAATTAAAAGTTTTAATGAAAAATTTCCTAGAAGAAAGATTTGAATCAAGGTGAAGTTTTACAGAGGGCAATGATGTTATTCTCCTTCCTAGGATGAAATGAGCTGGAGTTAAGGCAGTTGGTTCCTCCGAATCACTACTTACGTAGTTCATCATGCCTTCTATTTCAATAAGCACTGTTAACAATTGATCAATAGTGAGGCACGATTTTCCAAGAGATTTGCGTAAGGCAGTTTTGACAGTACGAACCATTCGTTCGTAGAATCCACCCCACCAGGCGGCTCTTTCCACTATAAATTGACATTTAATACCGTTTTTAGAGTGGAAGTCTTGCACATCAGGATTATTAATCACTTTCCAAATTAACTTAATCTCCAATTCTGCTCGTTTAAACGTGCGGGCATTATCAGAGATCACCACAGAACACAAACCACGTCGAGAAATGAAACGACGGAATGCGAGGAGGAAAGTGTCCGTAGTCATGTCACCAACTAATTCGAGATGAACACTTCTTGTCACAGCACAAGTTATCAGCAGAATATACTGCTTTACACTGGAGTCTTTCACGAATAGGGGACCAGCAAAATCAAGTCCTATCATAGTAAAGGGAGCTGACTGTTCCACTCGAATATCTGGAAGGGGCGCAATCACTTGACTTCCTGGTGAAGAATTAAATCTTCGACAAATAGTGTACTTTCCTAGAAGGGATTTGATAGTTTGTCTGGCCTTTAAAATCCAGTACTTCTCTCGTACTTGCACTAAAGTATGGGACACACCAGAATGAAAAACTCTTTTATGGGATTCCCAAATTAATAATTCAGTTAACTTAGCCTTGGAAGGGAGAATAACAGGATGCTTTTCATAGGAAGATAAATACGATGATTTTCCTAGTCTTCCTGTAACTCGTAGGATACCATTACTATCAAGAAAAGGGTTTAAGCATAATAATTTTGAGTCTTTAGGCAAAGGTTTATTGTTCTTCAAACAGGTTATTTCACTGGAGTAAGAATCATTTTGAACTATTCTTACCCAATACAGTTCAGCGTACGTCAGATGTAAGAGGACCTTTTTCTGTGTTTTTCTTTTTGGATACATTTACAAAACGCAATACCCAAGCAGTCACTCTTAAGGAATGTCTGCATTTATGAATTAATTGCATGCCAGTAGAATTGAATAATTACGAAATCTATCTTTGGATCAAATCTAGCATGCGAGTTTTGTTATTACTTACCTGATATGGCATTGACATATGACTAAGTATCAGAAACTCGAATTTATATTTAAAACGGTGTATCGGGGGGTTCTAGGCACCAAATTCAAATATGAAAAAGAAAATTCACTATCATCTGTCTTTCTTGGAACTTCTAAATATGAAGAATCGAGGCATTCCAACGTGAATTAGTTCACATAAACATCGAAATCATAAATCCAAGCATTCAGTTTTTATCCTTTTTTATATTTGCTAGACACAGACAGATTATTATGTACAAACATTTACATATTTTATTTTCTATTCACAAATTCTTTATATAAAATGTAACCATCTTTAATTCTGTTCTTACTCAATTCATCAATCAAATCTAACTTACATCTGCTACTGTGGGATCATGGGATTTTCCCCTGATGTCACTCACCATTTGCACGTGCACAAAAGGGTTATATCATATTACGGTTAAATCATGAATTTCAACTGATGTTTTGCCGACCGACAGTAATCAAAATTTGACATATAACTACAGTTGTAAACCTTAGATCGTATGTCGAATTTCATTTAAATCAATACGTTTTTGATTTCTTGTGTTTTATTTACTTGCATAAAAAAGTAGAGATCGACAGGTGGTGGACCCCTGGACGCATTTGATTCCAAATTCGATAAACATTTGCATTGTAAATATACAGACATTGGCTGCGTATCAAATTTTATCTTCAGCAGCTGTTGAAGTTCTATCAGGAAGATTCCAATATTAAAATTTATTCATCTAAATCATTGAGTTTTTGTATTATGTATGAGAATTTACAAATTAAAAAAGGCATATAATTTTAAAGTATTTCTTTCATAATGGTTATAAATCGTCAAAACTAAAACTGTATCAAATTTTATTCACTTAATTTTTCCCGTTTTGTAGTTCGCATATATTCATACAGTTATCCGGTCAAACGACCTACAAATGTCCATTTAAATCAGATACAAATTTACATGTGTTGTTACTTACTAGCAATTGCAATAGACAAGCCCACTAACTAAGTCAGGGATTTTAAGCCCAGTTTGTGGAGTAGCTTTTATGATTAGAGGCAGGGTCAACCATCAGGGGGGGGGTGCCCACCACTAAGGGCACCTACCGTTACTAATAATAAAAAAATTCTCTGAACAATGATAATGTTACACATACTGTAAGTCTACAAGCTTGTTTTCATGCGGCTGACTGAGCATCGACTGACCTATAAAAAGGCGGGAAAAGTTCGTTTAGGAATATGGAAATACCTTTCAGACATCTTAAGACAGAGCAGAGTGCCCGATGGCAGAAGACGAGACTGAGGCTGGGTTCAAATGGACTTGTAAATCATCAGCTATCTACTTTTGTCTATATCTAATGTAATAATTTTTATAATCCTTTATATGCCAGGGACTAAATATAATAAATGGTGAACCCACTTTCAGCAAATTAAAATCAAATAAAAGGTTATCTTCGGTCAAGCATATGGGTATAATGCTTAAACGCTCTTGCTACACTTAGTATCTAAAAGAAATTAGAAAAAATTGTCATTTTCCTGAAATAATTAATAGAAAAAAATCACACATCAATAAATAAAAATACAAATGGTCGTTTTTTTTTTTTTTTTATAAAAAATTTAGGGCCCGAAATGCTTTCTTGCACCCAGACCCCTTCATAGAGAAGGTCGGCTCTGAGTAAAGGCTCCTAAGCTCTGACTTCTAGCTCATGACACACACACACTCGTCTGCACAACCTCTTTATTAAGGGGAGAGGAGGACACTTTCACACATTTCATAGAACGCAGGATAAAGAACAACCATGTCCGAACCAGGACTCGAATCGGGGGCAACCAAGTTTAGTTTAGTTATATTAACGTCCCGTTTTAAAGCAACACGAGGGCTATTTTGGGACGGACCTCGTAATTTTGATCATATGAAGAGGACGACACCTGACCTGGCACTCCCCTCTCCACACCACACCACACCAGCGGCAGGATGTTTGGCCTGACAGATTTAACATGCAAGAGACCCCCTTACACGACGGTTCTTCGGTGGAATCGAGTCTCGAACCTGAAACCCTCCGGTTCCGAAGCCGAGACCTTACCACCAGGCCACCGCGGCTCTCGGGTACAACCAAATCACAAGGAAGACGTTTTATCCATAGGTCAGAACATGTTTTCAGAAACAGTCCATCAAATACCGCCCAACCAGCTCACAGCGTTTCCAATTTTTAGGAAAGGAGGCAGATATAATTGCAAGAAACTGCTTTTCTTTTAGCTCTCCAGAGGTGAGAAGTACTTACATATCGTCAAAATCTAGAGTTCTAACTTTTTGGCGATAACAATACATTTTCTATTCTGTTCTGCCTAATGCCACTAGGTCATACCAAACAGAATGAGAGTGGCCCTTTCGAATGAAGGCAGAAGTGTGCGCCTTTCGGTGTGAACGAGCACAGTTCAGGCGAAAGTACGACTTTGCTCGAACACACAAGGCGCAACCTTTTAAGGGGGCGGTCGGAACTCATTCATCCATCCACAAGTCAGAAATGAGATCCAAATCAGAGACCGACTCATCCCTGATTCAGTGCCCCCAGATGTTATGGGAACTTGGAGGACTTTGCAGTCACGACATATTGAACTTGCCCCAACTGCCTTTAGCCAGGACAGCGGTCTATGACTGAGAAGAGAACAGAAGTCGCTACCTTTCGGTATCGAGACTCACGCTCTATCAACCAGGCTACCGGTTACGGTAGCCAATACATTTTCTTCCTATATTTAGTACATGAAGATGCAAAAAAGGTAAAACATAAGCCATAATAGTAAGAAATAAGTATTTTCGTTTATTGATCTGTATAAACGTACCTGAACTGTTCAATCTTATTTGCGGTACATCAAGGTAAAAGCAGCATACACATTTAGAACGAACGCATAAACATTGATTTGGGTTTTCTGCCACGGTCATTTCCAAGAAATTGTCGCTCATTTCATCTGAAAATAAAACCAATTTTTATAAAATAAACCAACTAATAAACTAACAGTTTAAGTATTCAATGCAGTTTAAAAAAAGTGCACCAGACAATGTTTCAAACAGACGAGGGTGTTTAACCCTATTATCATGAGAGAACATGATCCTGCTTTCGTTAGGAGATTTTGAATAATTGAAGCTCCAAATCGAGTAGGCAATGAATAATTGAAACGTGTGGAAACAATCCATAATAATTTACAACGAGGCCACAAAAAGTATTCAACACTTTTCAGAGATAGGTTGGTTGAAATTGTGCCAATGTGTAGGTTGCATTCCTCCAAGGATCGAACCTGCGATGTTTGGGTTTGAAGTTCAGTAACTTATCCCTTCGACAAAAGTGATCCCTCATGTCTAGTGGCTGTTACTGGCCTATTAAGATGTCACCACAATACTCCCCTACCAGTGAATCTGTAGAGACGAACGATTTTTTCATACCGCCAAGTGTTATGGAGAGCGAAGAGACTGTTTCTGTAACACCAAGCGTAATGACGATCGTAGAGAGTTGTAGCTGTGTCAAGTGAGTCTGGAAACTTTGTGTTGGTTGCGTTTGTTACGGGTAGGTGGCACCACGACTGTTGTTTGAACGTTCATTTTCCGAGGTCACAAATGTGGCGATGATGCTGGCGGAATTGTGCTAATGTGTAGGTTGCATTCCGCCAATAATCGAGTCTGTGGTCTTAAGATTCGTAGCCGCGTAACATATCCTCTATACTAAAGTGATCACCAATGTTTAGTGGTAGTTACTGGCTTATAAAGACGTCACCACCATTTTACAGAAATCGGAGAAAGATTTATATTTTCTAAATGAATCAATGTTCGATTGTATTCCTGTTTGAGTTTCCTGCTGTTTGAATTTCTCTGACTTTTCTTTGACATTTCCAGATGCCTAAAAAAATTCTGATACTTTCAGAACGATGTAATTTCATTTTATTATTTATGATTATTACATAATATATTCTTAACTTTCTTTTTAAAGATTATTCTACGCTTTTAACTAAAATCAATGTAAAATAAAATTTAATTATCAAGAGGAAAAAACATTTTCCTTCGTTGAATTTCAGATAAAGAGAGGTTTTACATAATTGAAGCTTTTTTTTATGTTTTATATTAATAACGCTAGAAGATACAAAGCGATCTGGGTCAACTTTTAGTCAATCAATCATATCTCGGAGAACTAAAGAATGAAATTATTTGTTTCCTTCTAGTGGTCTCTCTCCAATCCACATCGTTTTTCTTTAGAAATACAAAATGTATCAAAATAGGAAAAAATTTCAATGAAATCAAAACTGCAGTTACCTTTAGCTCACTATAATTATTTTTTAAAAAATTGCTTGCAAGTTGGTTTACATAAAATAGGAATTTTAAAAAAAGGTTATTGAGTGCAGAGAAAAATGCTGTAGATGTATAAATTTCAAAAAATATAACATGAACGAATTTTGTAAATTTTTGTGTCAAACAATATTGTCCCGTAGATGGAACTCAAGAAGACACAGGAAGTAGAGTGAAATCCATTTATTAGCTCAACTCTGAACTAAGAACACTGTTACTGAGAGATCTTCAGCTTTTATACAGGTAGGGAAAGTTCCAGAATACCATTCTGGAGACAGTAAGAAAACTCCAGAGCACTCATCTGGTAAATGAAAGAAAGGTCCAGAATCTTCTGGAACACGACATAAAGGCAAAACAAATTATAAGTCTACTGGGATTCGAACACATGATCTCCTGGCTATGAGCCCAGCGTTATAACCATTCACAGCTATGCAGACTTGGCAATGTTTTGTTTCAATGCTTCAACATCATTTACGTCAAACGATACAAAAAAAATGCCACCATTTTCTTTTTAAAAATATTTTTGAAAAAATTACAGGAGGTATGTGTATCTATACAGTATCAAACAAATCAATTTTTCGTGTTCAATAATATTTTAAAAGAGCATTATTTATAAAGCAATTTACTGAATCTATGCTGCATTCGCAAGTATTTTTATATAACTCGAGAAAGAGTGCACCATGTCTTCAAATAGGTTTAGAAAACATTTCTTTCTTTGCAAGGCTGGACAAAGGTAAGGATCAATCCATTCTATAATCAATCAATCCTATACTCAGTGTCGGAGAAAGATTTCCAACTAGGCAACTACCAAGGATTGCAGGTTTAGTTTAGTTTAGTTATTTTAACGTCACGTTGTAAAGCAACACTAAGGCTATTTTGGAAAAGATCTTGTCATTTTGAACCCCAGTCAGATGACGAGGACGACACCTCCTCCAGGAGGTGCCTGCTCCTCCCTCTCCACGAGGACGTTTGGCCAAACAGATTTAAAGGGCAAGAGACCCCCTTACACGATGGTTCTTCGGTGGAATCGAGTCTCGAATCTGAAACTTTATACCACCAGGCCGCCGCGGCCCCACCCTAGGTCTGCCGGAGAAAGCAAGTAAATAAAAATGCTATATGTTTAGTTATCAAAAATATACTAAGCCCTCTAATATTAGAGTATTCGCAAGTCAAAAGATTACAAAATACTATCCTCGTAATCAAATATATAATATTTACAAATAATATTACAAAAAATGCTTAATATTACAAAGAATTATTTGAATTGAATAAATATAATTGATCTGATTCATTTCCCTCCCTTTATTTAACCTTAATTAAATTATACTTTTAAAATTCAGCAAACATCTGCTTTGATGTAATTAAGTATAAGTTCAGATGCATTTAAATCATGTGTTCAAATGAAGAATTGAATAAAAATGCATGTTGGCAAAATAAGAAGAAAAAAATTTACCTACAATAAACCGATGTTTTAAATTTACATAATATTGAAATGATAATCTAAATTGACTAGTTTACGAAAAGCGGGGTCTCATAATCTACACTGCCAAATATGGAGCCACAAATATTCTTAACTTCATCACTGGATAGGTAATATGATAATACAGTATGCAAAAATGTATGCAACATTTTCTCCAGTATCATTAGTTCGTTTAGTTTCAAATCAACACTAGGGCAATTTTGGGTCAGACATCGTAATTCTGAACGGTGATTTGATGACGGCAACAACCCCTGAGCTGGCACCCCCTCCCTTCTCTCTCCAGGCTTCGAAGCCACACCAGAGGGAGGGCGTTTGTTTCAGACAGATGTAGCATGCAACAGACACGCTTACACCACGGTTCTCCGGTGAAATCGGGTCTCCAACTTGAAAAGCTTCTGGTTTCAAATCGGAAGTGGAAACATCTTAATAAGCCAGTAACAGCCACAAAACATCAGCGTTCGCTTTTGTCGAATGGATAAGTGACTGGATTTCAATTCTAAACACCGCAGGTTCGGTCCTCGGCGGAATTCAACCTACACATTGACACAATTCTCGCCAATACCATCGCCACATTGGTGATATCGGACAATGAACGTTCACATAGCTGTTATGCCGCCCCCTACTAGCAGCAAACGCAACCAACACTAAGTCGTCAGACTCACTTTAAGCAGCAGCAATTCTCTTCGCTCGCCATAACGCTTGGCACTATAAAATCGTTCCTCTCTACAGACTCACTCATAGGGGAGTATTGTGGTGACATCTTAATAAGCCAGTAACTGCCACTAGACATCAGCGGTGGCTTTTGTCGAATGGATAAGTGACTGTACTTCAAACCCAAATATCGTAGGTTCGATACTTGGCGGAATTCAACCTACACATTGGCACAATACCAGCCAACCTATCGCCACACCGAAACATTGCCAACAGAACACCGCAGTTCAATCAATACGAGTAAATATAATCGTAATTCCTTAAAAAAATGCTTTTTATTCAAAAAATACTTAATTTTATTCATCAATGTACATTATTAATTTTGAAAAAACTATTTAAACGAAAGTTATTCTCATCCTGACTTTCCTACTTCAATAACATAAGTTAAACATTATTTAAATCATTAGAAGTGACTAGCCGCCTTTGGCGACCAGTTGGTTCGCCATGAGTAAAGCGTTCTAAAATTTTCAATTAAATCACATATTCATTGTAATTCCTTGAAGTAATTCCGGGCATTGATTGACCTGAAATTAATATTTTCTTTAAGATGGTGGACGGAAAGTTCTATAAGTACACCTTTTCCTAATAATATTCTTTAATTTTATAAATCAGTCAGTTTTAACCATCGGTTATGCTTCCAAAATGTTAAAAAAAAAATCGATGATGTTGCCAAAATATTAAATATGTTTTTTTAAAGAAAGCGAGAAAGGGAAAAAAAAGTATTTAATTAATGATACAGTTATTGCAAACGATTACATAAATATGCCATTAAGTCGGGATTTCAATGCATATCCTGTCTAAATTCAATCAGGTTTACCGTAAATAAAGAAGATTTATTGAGTTAATGATATAGATATTGCAAACGATTGTAGAAGCCTTTGCTTTGCATTTATTTTTTAAAGAAAATATCACATTTTATATTTCTTTTATTTTATCCAGTCACGTGCTGAAAGTTGCATTTCTGTAGATTTATTTTGCGATAATAATTTTTATTATTTGAACTTTTGGCATTCTTTTACTTTATCTAGTCACGTGCTAAAAAAAACATGGTTACAATATTTCTTTAAAAATTCGTTAAAAATAGAAGCTTAAGTTATACATTAAAACACCGATACCATTAGAAGGCTAATTTTTTTATCTTTAAATTGATTTAAAAATCATGTTTATGCGATCATATTTTCGGAAGTTATAGCGGAAAAACGTCGAAATGTCGCTTAAATTTTAATTAATTCAAATTTTAATTAAAAATTCGAAAAAAGGGCTCCGAGGTGCACATTCCGGACCTCCAAGGTATACATGTACCAAATTTGGTAGCTGTAGGACCAACGGTCTGGCCTGTAGAGCGCCAACACACGCACACACACACATTGTGCTTTATTATAAGTATAGAAGAATTAACGCTTAGTTTTCTACGCTAGGTCGCCAAAAATATATTTAAGCATCGAAAAATATATACAGCAAAATAATAATAATAAAACTCCCTGATATAATATATCCAACATCCTTAATATATACAGTTATATACAGCAAACACTTACAGATTTAAATAATACAGCAAATACTTACAGTTTATTGCACTTCTACGTATCCTCACAGGATATGGGGTATGTGCAATGCCACGTGTTGTGGAACCTATGAAAAAAAGTGGTTATTGTTACAAAAAAAGTCTTGAATTGTAACTTTTGAGAATCTCTTGCATATCATTCGATATTTTTTCCTTTTTTTTCCATCTTAATTATCTGCAACAATTTAAAACTAAAATTTTATCCTAACGCCTTCACGAAATGCACATACTTTGTTTAGCTGCAAAAAAATAAAGCCGATTTATTATTAACCCTTCACCCTCGAATGGTGACTCCCATTCAAAATGGTGCATCGTTTTAACACCTTATTTATTTAATTTCGATGGTTAAAAATACTTGCAGAGTGCTGAGATGCAAATATATTAAACGGGATAATTCAACTTGTGTGTCTGTGTGTGTGAGTGTGTGTAATGATATTTTTAACATTTAATTTAAACCCTAATTAATTAATTTCTAAAACTTTATCTTAATTTAGCTCATAGTAACTTCATTCTAAAATATTCTCTTATTTCCTGATCCGATTCCATTTCTCTACTTAATTAATTCAAGAAATGCTTTGTAAACTTCTTTAGCCATCGATTTTCACGGTGAGAGTGATTGACAAATGTGGCTGATCCAAACAAATAGTTTAAAAATAACCTCTGTATTTCCCGATTTAAAAGTTGCATTTTCAGAAATCCCTATGAGAATCTTAATAATATATTGGCACTAAAAACAATCCCTATTAAAATATGCTAGATAAAACGGGGGAAAATTAATTTCTCACTTTCCCGTCACAGGTGCTTGCCCGCGCTGCTTGTAAATATGGTGTCTGCCGGAGGAAGAATAAAGCGAACTAAAAAATGAAAAGTTTTCAATGTCTTCGAATCTGCCATCTACTTCCAAAATTTTAAATCATTATATATATATATATATATATATATATATATATATATACACTGAAGTGACAAAATTCATGGGATGACTATTAATATCGTGTCGGTCCTCCTTTTGCCCGGCGAAGTGCAACAACTCGACGTATCATGGAGTCCACAAGTCGTTGGAAGTCCTCTGCAGGAATATTGAGCCATGCTGTCTGTATAGACGTCCATAATTGTGAAAGTGTGGATGGTGCAGGAGTTTGGGCACGAACGGACCTTTCGATGATGTCCCATAAATGCTCGATGGGATTCATAACGGGCGATTTAAGGTGGCCAGATCATGCGCTGGAATTGTCCGGAATGTTTTTCAAACCAATCGCGAACAGTTCTGGCCCGGTGACATGGCGCATTGTCATCCATAAAAGTCTCCTCGTTGTGTGGGTACGTGAAGTCCATGAATGGCTGCAAGTGATCTGCAAGCAGCTGAACATAACCATTTCCAGCCAATGATCGGTTCAGTTGCACCAGAGGACCGAGTCCATGTCATGTAAAAATAGCCCACACCATTATGCAGCTACCACCAGCTTGAACAGTGCCTTGCTGACAGTTTGGGTCCATGGCTTCGTGGGGTCTGCGCCACACTCGAACTCTTCCATCAGCTCGTAACAACTGAAATCGTGACTCATTTGACCACGCCACGGTTTTCCACTGGTCTAGGGACCAGTCGATATGCTCACGAGCCCAGGAGAGTCGCTGCAGGCGATGTCGTGCTGTCAGTAAAGGCACTCGAGTCGGTCTTCTGCTGTCATAGCCCAAGGAAGACAAATTTCGCCGCACAGTCCTATCGGACACGTCCCTCGTACGTCCCACATTGATTCCTGCAGTTATTTGACAAAGTGTTGCATGTCTATTAACATTGACCATTCTACACAGACGTCGGCGGTCTCGGTCGTTAAGTGCAGGTGGTCGCCCACTGCGCTATCCATGATGGGATGTGATGCCTGAAATTTCATACTCTCGGCACACTCTTGATACTATGGATCTCGGAATGTTGAATTCACTAACGATATCCGCAATGGAATGACCCATGCGTCTAGCTCCAACTAGCATTCCACGTTCAAAGTCTGTTAATTCTCGTCGTGCCGCCATAAATCACTAAAAACCTGTTCACATGAATAACTTGAACACAAATGAAAGCTCTGGAAAACGAACTGCGCATTTATACTTTTTCGCTGCGATACTACTGCTATCTGTATATTTGCATATTGCTATCCCATGACTTTTGTCACTTCAGTGTATATTATATATATATATATATATATATATATAATATATGGGTGTGATGGGTTTTAATGCATCAGTTCACTGGTTTAGATTATTGGTTTATTGAATGGTTAAATATAAGATGATTTTTACAATGAAGTTTTACTGATGAAGAATTGATTGCAATGGCATGGAGATGAACAGTAGATATTCAGTTGCTCTTTTCCACCTACGCGTGGCACTTCGAGCATTTGCAGATGAAATCTTCAACACAAGAATTCCAGTTTCGGCCCTTTGAAGAGGATCATGTCTCAACGATTTCCGGTCGCGACCCTTCTGCACCGACGGTCCGTATTCCTTAGTGTCGGGAGCTCTCTCTGCCCTCTCCCCTTTGACTGCTGATTAACACCGGAAGAAGTGCTGAGCGCCCTCTCGTGAAATTAATTCCCCACACACACACATATATATATATATGTACATAAACTCGAATTAAAATCCAAATTAATTTCTTGTTATCTTAATCTTCTTTCCTGGTCCCATTCCTCTTTTAATTCAAGAGAAACTTTGTAAAATTGCTGAATCGGCTGAAGTCGATTTTCACACGCTCCTCGTGAAGGGCTGGAAAATTGTTCAATAAGCACATTCTTATGGAAAGATCACAACGTTGTTTCCCTTACTTGTGACTGACGTGTCGGAAATTCCTATCCGACTCTTAATGATATATTAGCATTGTAAGCAATATTTTCCCTATCAAAATATGGCATCTAAGACAAAGGGAAATTAATTTTCTGCCTCTTCCCCACTTCTGCCTTTGTGCCGCTGCTGTGGCCGTTGCTTCCCAGGTTGGATTCAACACTAGAAAGACGGGGACTTAGTGTATACCTATATTGCCCCAAAGCAGTCAAAATGACTGCTTTGAGGCAATACAGGTATTGTGAAAGAACAACTAATGTGTAAAGAAATTTGTTTAAAATTAATTTTTAATATTTCTGAAACTATTTACAGTCGTATAGCAAGTTATTAGTAAGTATTAACAATAAAAAAAATTATTCATTTGGAACAAAAAATAATTTATTCATTATTTGTATATTTTAAGTAAATGTAAGTCGAAATCTTTTTTTAATTATTTGTTTATTTTTAATCTTTTTTATCATCTCCCACAAACGTACTTGTGACATTTTTCATATATATTATTTTTGTTTTTGTTGCAAAGTCGTACTTGACAAAATTTTCGTTTGTTAGAATATGTTGTATTTGATGTTTGTGGGTCCTCATTTTCTGATGACTTTCTGATGGCAGGCCTGGCATAAAGATTCGAGTGACAAGTAACGAACAAATGACGGTAATCAAAAAATATATAAATTGTTACACGAAATCGGAGCCGATCTGATTTCATATAATCAGATGGGCTCCGATTTCATATTAGAAATTTACTCAATTTAGTAATAAAAGTCATTTGATTATTTAAAATTTTCCAAGTAGTCAAAATGACTGCTTTTAGGCAATACAGGTATAACACACATATATATACCGGAAATGAAAGAGGGGGAGGAAACTACAATGATTAATAAACGCATTTATATGTTGTACAAAAAGTCTCAAAATTCTAAGAAGCTGTGTCATTATATACACAATTGTTTTTCTAACTGAAATTGAAAAGCAGGCAAAATGACTGCCTTAGGCAATCTAGTGTTAAAAATGAAAAGTCTCTTTTCTGTCTCCGAAACGGCCATCTGCATCCAAAATTTTAAATCATTACATATATTTATTTTTCGGGGCAATAAACAAGTAGTATTTATTTAGGTAAATAATTGGGCATTGAATTATTTTTCCGAGTGCAAAGAGTTGAGTTTACTAGATACAGATGTTAGGGTGGCATTGCATATTTAAAGCCAAATTTCAAATACTCAATGATAGTAGCCTATAGTAGTCGCCTTCGGCGATCAGTTGCTCTCCCATCATCTTTATAAATAAAAATGAATAAATGTCTGTATGTCTCTTATGCCTACCAAAGCCGTTCATCCGATGGCGATGAAACTTGTTCAGCTTATTGTTTACACCTACGGGATGGTTATAGGGATAGTGCAATGATCTAAAATAATTTTTAAAAATTTGGATCTCAACCGCATCTATTTACCAAGGATTCATCGCCAAATAACTCGGCGAGGAGACAAAAGATTTAGTAGAAATGCTAAATCCAAGTGAAAGGTTAGTATTTTGCAGCTATAGTATGCAAATGTCATGCAAGTCATTCTCAGAGGTAACAACTTTATGACAGATCATACGAGAAAGTTTTGGGGAGACCCATCCTAGGGTTATTAAATTTTAATTGAATTTTAGCGTTTTTTAGAGTAAGTACCAAAAGTATTGTAGTACATATAATTTTGCACCTTCCTAATTTTCAAAAATGATCTTTTCAATTATATTAACAATTCTATAGTATAAATATATTTTCTATGTTTAATCAGTTTAAAAAAATATTTGAATCATCTTTTCTAAAATCAAATTTGAGAATTCCGGACGAATATTAAATGAATCACGAGATACACTAAATATTTTCTTTCATTACCATTCTGAGAGAACATCAAGTTTTATAATTCTAAAAGAACACACTAATCTACTATATAAAAACGAATATTTGTTTGTCCGTATTTTATTTATTGTCGTACCTTTCATTATATTTCGATAAAACATTGGCAAATGATTAATTGATTGTACTTAATATTATTTTTTTAGGCGGCAGACACGCACCGGGTAACAGCTAGTTCATAATAAATAAAAAATTCTTCAGCTCCAGTTAGTGGTCCGATTTCTTCAATTTTTAATTCATATTAAAGGCAATAGTATATCATCAATGGTCCCTATCTTCGCTACCTTTCTATTCGGGATATGATGCAAAATTAAACTTTGTCTGAACATCACAACACCAACAACTAGACCGATTTTGGCAATTTTTTTTTAAACTCGATAAATTTCTCTACTTGGTAGTTGTAGTTAATTAAATAGAATGCTTTACCAATACTGTGAAAGTATAATTAAAAATACATTTTTCACTAATATTATTATAACTATACTTTTATTATAATATGCAATAAGCATTTATGCTAAGATGTAGTTTATCAAATTTGATTAAAGAATATAATCAATACTAAGAACTTTCGACGACTATATTAATGCTATCAATAAACTTCAAAGCATTCCATTTTATCAAAAAATGCATATAACCGCAATTTTGATAAAATAAATCTTATCAAAACCGAAAGCACCAATTAAATTATGATTGAATAATGATTCCGTATTTTGATGGTTACGCCTGCAAGCTGGAGAAATTAATTGGCGTCAAAAATTGGCGAAATCATTCCAACTGTTGATTTTGTCGTCTGTAAGTTTTATTTTTCTGTGTAATTCGAAAATGAAGATAGAGGGAGACTAATCTAGGGGCCATGAATTTTTATATGAATTAAAAATTGGCGATATCGGTGAATTAATATTTTATTAAGAGACTACGACTGAAGAATTACGTTAAGATTTTTTCCTCAACAGAAAAAGGACGATAAAGAAGTATTTTTGATATTTTTTTAGAAAAATTAATGGTGGCTGTGAGTAGCAGATCAATGATAAAACTTCTAGGAATCACCAAGGTCATAAGAAATAAGAATTGGCAAATTCGGTACAGTGATTTTGGATAAGGGACTTTCGATTTTACCGATTATTTGTATTATAAAAATTAGAAGGCAATTATGCCATTTGAATAATTAAAGTATTATCATATGCAAAAAATTGAAAATACGAATAATTTTCACAGAATTGCAAGGGGGGGGGCAGGGCCAGCCTTCTCTATGAAGGGGCCCGAATGAAAAAAACCATTTGGGGCCCTAACTTTTTAGCAAAATAAAATAAAACGAGCATTTGTATATATACTTAATGTGCGCGATTTTGATTCTGCTACTAATCGCTACAGAAAAATTACAATCTGTCCATTTTCTTTTTCACTGGTACAGCAAAAGCGTCTAAGCATTATGCCCATCTGCTTGACCGAAGAGAATCCTTTATTTAATTTTAATTTGCTGAAAGAGGGTTCAGCATTTATTATATTTAGTCACGGGCAATGTAAGGAATTGAAACTTGTCTGATGGGGATTTAATTATTCATAAATGAACAATTCCCGTCTTCTTATGGATATCACAGTGATCTTTGCCTCATAAAGGCGTCAGTCGATGCTCTGCCAGACACATGGAAATAAGTTTGTAGACTTTTAATATGTGAAACATTATTATTGTCCAGAACACTGCTTTAATTCTTAATCTAGGTGGGGCCCCCTCAATCGCGGGGCCCGTGGTGCATAGCTTCCACTGCACCCTCCCCCAAATGCCCGCCCTGGTGGGGGGACTGCCAAAATATCCAGAAAACTCATTTAAAAAACACTAACAATGAAAAAAATTAGGAAATAAATAATAATCGGATATTAAGTAATAAACACTGACATAGTTATTATTAAAAAATTTTTGTTTAAGTAGGACGAGCATTTATTTATTTTTTTTATTTGTTATTTTTCCTCAAAATGATATTTTTAATTTAGAAGAAATAAATTTTAGAAGAAATAAATTTAGAGTTGGCCATTAAGAGTTGGAAAGTGGAATTGGCATAAATAATTTGATACTTGAATTCATTTAATTTTTTTTAACTTTAATTTTGGTCGAATATACCAAATACAGATCGGGATGAAAAAGTTTTCATATCTTTTTTTTAAATGTATATGCATAATAGCTTATATCAACATAATTAAAAGTAGTCAAAAATATATGCATTACGTAATTAAAACCTATTTCCGAAACAATCTGAAATTAAAATTATTTCGGAATGGAAATAAATTTATATCGGAATCAAAACTAAAAATTATTTCGAGATCAAACAAAAAAAAAACTAAATAAAAAAAAAAAAACATTATATTTAGAGAGCGCAAATGCGGCTACTACTAAAACACAGATGAACACAGACAAATTAGTAATAAATGCCAAGTTAAAAGTAAAATAATATAAACAAAATTAAATCAAATAATCACCTTTATATAAATATAAACATTGAATATGATCAGTACATGGTGAATATTTTTACAAACAACGAAGTAAAGTTATTTAAAATATTTTCTTGTAACTTTCGTGTAAAAAATATTCGTTCGGAAAAAAAAATACTAACACACTTTTAGAAAAGGTTTTTCAAAAATTAAATTCAAATGAGTTTTAATCAAAATTTTGACATTTCCTTCAATAATTTCAAAAATCTAAGTGAAAAAAAAAAAACGTTTTAACACCACTTTAAAATTTTAGAAATATGAACTCTTAGGTGATAATTTAATAGGTGATAATTTCTAATACATGCATTTATAAACATCTTATATTTATTTCATAGCAATATTATAAATCATATGAATCTATCACAAATATTGCAATGATATATATATACACGCATGCCAATGCTGTTTTATAATTAATTAAAATTAAACTTAAAAAATTGTGAGAGGCGAATTGAACTTCAAACATTAACATACTACGATCTTATGGTTCGAATCACATTTTACTTAACATTTTTGTTTTTAAATTCTTCGAATACAAAAGGAATTTCATATAGCACTGAAATTACTTTTGTAGCATTTTTTTCAAAAATTATTAATATTTTACACGCAGAATTTGATTAAGAATACGAAATACAAAAAATAAGAACACAGTAACACAAAATTTGATTAAAAATTAACAGTAGCATCTTCAAATATAATGTAATGATTTAATCCATTTATAATATTTCATTGAATGGGATTGTCAGTAATAAAGATAAAACATTTTTGGAAACGCAGTTTTCAATCAATAAAAAAACAAATTATTACAAAAATCTTCATTATAATTTTTTTATTTATGCTTCAAAATATTTGTGAATCAAATGCAAGTAAAAAAAATCAATAAACTACAAATGAATTTTACTAAAGTTTCTTCAATTAACGAATTAAATGCGAAATTTACTTCATTTTGAGTTCCGAGACAAGCAGTTATAGTTTGAAACTTCTCTGGCTAAACCTGAGGTGTCTGGTCTAGACGTTAAAGACAGCGCTTAGTTGCAGAACGATCAGACAGTATACAACAAGCCACTGAACCTAAGTAAACAATTACAACATAAGGGGTGAAAAAATAGTACTTACTTCTAACGAAATTCGCAAAAACGAGAATGATGAATATCCTATGAATCATTGCAAAAGTTTGCGCCAAACCAACTAGCAAGTCACGATGAAACAATACATAAAAATGATAGTTTCAGTTTAACATAAACAAACTATTCCTACGCCAAGCACTGATACATTTCCTAGATCGCCAAGGGAGTCAAGTCGCTAGAGGAAACAACTTCCTAAGCAGATAGGCCCCTTCACAGATGGTGCTCTTGCGAAAATGGACTGGTCCACTGTCTAGTTGGGAAGAGGAAGTATTTCTATAGGGTTCGAAGGTCAAATAGTTGGTGAATCGGGGATTGTAGAATCTCACGTAACTGTGGGTATACTATTCTAACAACTATGTTATTTTGCTACGCGAGCAATGTTGATGTCGATTGTTTTTTAATTTTTTTTTAACTAATAGATGAGCGCTAAACGATTAGTCAAAAGTAGAGCAATTAGAATCTTTCTGTTACACTACATGCATTAAGTTAGAGAATTATTTTTCATTTTGATACCATATTTTAGCCCTATTGTATACTCTCATCTATCCGGTTTAGTTAATCACTTAACATACGAATTAACTTAACTTCCTAATTGGAATATGTACTATTATTTTAATTTCTTCAACAATAATAATACGTTTTTCATTTTAAATTGTTTAATACTTTTCACTTAATTGCAAATTAAAGATTAAAAATTCAATAATTTGATGCGCGTCTCAGACACGTCATTGTATGCGATGTGGTTAAACAAAGTATTTCTATATAATAAAGTGAAGGTAAGAATAAAAGCTACGTTTCGCATTTATTTTAAATGTAGATACATTCATGAGTCCGTATACATGAGTTTGAATTTCATGTATATGGAAATTTTAAGAATATGTCTTAAAATAATTTATATAAATATTAAAGGAACAGAAATTACAGATAATTTAGAATTTATCAAAATTTTATTATCCTTAATTTCAAATTTATCAAATCTTGGATTTTCTGTCTCTGTAATCTTTCTATATAAAATTAAAAACCCTTGTGTGTATCTGTAGGCTTGCAATTTATACCATTCCATAATCCTTGACGGATTCTTGTGAAATCTGATTTAATGATCATCAACATCCAGAAGAGCTTACTATGTTACTGAAAAGTTTTTAAGAATTCAAAGAGTTTTAAATAGGATTAGAAATAATTTACGATTTCCCACATTATGCATTAAACAAATTATTTCACAAAAATTATTTTTCTACGATATAATTTTGTCGCTCGTGCCACAAAAAAAACATGCGATTCATTTGGGAATGGAATTTATAACCATATATTTAATTACTTGTGCTTATTCTATAATGGTGTTAATATCTGCTTTAAAGTATTGCGTATCTCAGAAGGATTACGTCCGCCATGCCCATACTATTGGATAAAATATCGATTTTTATTTCATAAAAGTCTTTATTTTCGGCTGATTTTTAAATAAAAGATTGAAATCCTATTAAATTCTTGTGGAAATATTAGAACTGAAAAACAAAAATTAATAACTTCATTCAGCGAAAAACAAATAAATAATTAAATAAAAATTTATAAAGAGAAAGCAAAACGAAGGCCAAGAGAGCGGATCGAACCCACGACCTCTGTTTAGCAGCTTGACTCTCGTACGACAACCTACGATAGCAAAAAGGAACACAACCGAATCAAAACTATAACACCAATAGAAAAAGAATCCGGCCTGAAAAACTTCGTCAAGGGTCACTTTCAGGCAAGGATCGTTTTAATTTTCGTTGACCAGGAAATAGGTTTTAATTGTTTTAATAATGTTATAATGTTATGATTGTGTATATATATATATATATATATATATATATA
>JAPMOQ010010648.1:121474-149375 GCA_026543055.1 Argiope trifasciata | reverse complement strand
CGATGAAACTTGGTCAGCTTATTGCTTACACCTACGAAATGGTTATAGGCATATCAAAATTATCTACAATTTTAAAAAAATTATCTTTTATTTTAAATTACGCATCTATTTACGAAGGATAAATCTCCAAATAACTCGTAGAGGTGGAAATAGGTTCTGGTGAAATGCTTAATCCAAGTTAATTTTTATAGTTATAGTACGCAAATGTTATGCAAGTCATTCTCAGTGGTAAACACTTTATTACAGATTGTGCCAGAAGATTTTGGGGAGACCAACCGAGGGGGATTTATATTTTGATTAAATGTTAGCGTTTTTTGTAGTAACCACCAAAAATATGATAGTACGAATAATATTCACATTCTCAGTTTTCAAAAATTATCGTCTCAACTATGTTCAGGATTCCATTGCATAAATATGTTTTCTTCGTTTAATCAACTTTTCGATCGCATTTACTAGCATTGAGAATTCTAAACTAATGTTAAAGGAGTCAGGAGACACAATAAATAGTTTCTTTCATTACCATTCTGAATGAACATCAAGTATTACAATTCTAAAAGAATACACAAATCTAATATATAAGAATGAATATTTGTTTGTTCGTGTTTTATAAACCGTCGTGCCGTTCATTCTATTTCGGAAAAAAAAGCAAAATTCTTGATTTATTTCATTGATTTATTTTTTCATTAGGGCAGCAACAACGCGCCGAGTATCAGCTGGTATTTCTCGTGTATATTCTATAACAGTTCGAATCTCTGCAAGAAAGCCCTCAGTTTATCAGAAAGAATACGTCTGCTCATGCCCAGACACTCCGATAAAATTTCATAAAAGTCTTCATTTTCCGAATATTTAAAAGAAAAAATTGAAACTATTTAAATTCTTGAGAATATATTCGAACTGGAAACTAAAAATGAATAAGTTTATTTACCAAAAAAAATTAAATAAAAATTGAAAAATAGAAGGAAAAACGATGGCTAAGAGCACGAACCGAACACACGACCTCTGTTTAACAGTCTGACACTTACACCACAAGAGAACAACAATTCGTAGGGTGATGGAATTTAATACCATTTGTTGAATTTTTCGTGTATATTCTATAACGGTGCGAAAATTTGCATCATGAAAGCCCTGTGTATATGAGAAAAAATACGCTTGCACATGTCCGGACTCTCACATAAAAGTTTCGCCATTTATTTCATAAGACTTTATTTTTGAATATTTTAAAATAAAATAAAGAAATATTTGTAAGTTCTTGAGAAAATATTCGAACTGGAAAAGAAAACACTTCTTTCACCGAAAAATAAATAAAAAATAAATAAACATTGGGTTTTTTGACCAAATTCCCAACGCCTTTCTTCTCTGATTGGCTTTTTAAGAAGTGAAGACCCCACCAATACTCAAGTGGAGGGTCGCTTGGTGGCTAGATCAACGGAGCGAATCGTAGATTATTCCAGGTTCTCAGTTCGAATTTCGGAAAGGCAAAACTCAATTTATTTTCATTTTTATTACTTATTTTTATTTTCAAAAATTTCGAAAACAGATTCTATAGTGACTCTGAACTATTTAACGCCTTAAAAATAGAAAATTTCAAACTTTCATTGCAAAGTTTCCGCACATGCTGAGAAGTCTTTCGACATCGACATCTTTAACATTTAGTTTTCTAACACAATTCCAATCGTCTTTGCAACTCGACATGAAATATTAAGAAGATCCCGCCCTCAGTCATGTGGTGTATGGCTTAGTAGCTAAAGCAACGAAGCGAATCTTAGATTTTTGCTGGTCCACATTTCAAGTATCGAAAGTACAAAAGGAAATTATTTATTATTATTAATTATTATTTAATTATTATTTTTCATTTTTCTTATTTAAAAAAAATAATATTTTGAATAGGGATTTTAGAGTTGCTCTGAAATCTTTCACGCCTTAAAAATCGAAATAAAATATTTCGATCCAATTTTTATAGATGTATTTCAGACTTTCATTGCCCAGTTCAAGCACATGCGCAAATGTCATTGATATTCTTAGCATTAGACCAGATTCCAATATTGTTTGGAACTCGGTTCCCAGATTGTTTGCAACTATATAAAGCTCAAGCATTGATATAGTTGCTCCGAACTCATTCACATCTTAAAAATCCAAGTAAAATATTTCAATCAAATTTTTGTTGATTTATTTCAAACTTTCATTGACAAGTTCACGAACATGCGCAGATGTTTGGAACTTGGATTGATGCAAAGATTGATTGGAAGGAAAAAAACGCCAGCCTCTAAAGATGTGTATGGTTTGGTGGCTAGAGCGATGCACTGAATCTTAATGTTTTGATGTCCTCAGATCGAGTCTCGAAAGAGCAAAGTAATTTTATTTTCATTTTTCTTCTACTTTTTTTAAATAGTATTTCGAATAGTGATTACATAGTTGCTCTGAATTCTTTTACGCCTTAAAAATCTAAGACAAATATTTCTATAAAATTTTAATAGTTTTATTTCAAACTTTCATTTTCAACTTTACATTTGTATTCTTTTAGACCAGATTCCTTGCGTCTTTGGAAGTCGGACAGAAGCATTAACGAGGAAAAAAACGCCTCTCTCTAAGAGGTGTGTGTGGCTTGGTGACTAGAGCAATGGACGGAATCTAACACTTTTGCCGTCCTATGTTCGAGTCTCGAAAGAGCAAAATAAATTAATTTTCATTAATTTTCTTCTTTTTTTAAATAATTTTTCTAATAGTGATTGCATAGTTGCTCTGAAGTCTTTCACGCCTGAAAAATCTCAGTAAAATATTTCGATCAAATTATTGTAGATGTATTTCAAACTTTCATTTTGAAGTTCATGCACATGTCCAGATGTCATTATTATTCTTAGCATTTTGGTTTTAGACCAGATACCTAGCGTCTTTGAAAGTCGGATTGAAGCATTAAGGAATAAACAAGCGCAATACTCTAAAGATGTGTAGATTCGTGCCGGAATCTTACACTTTTGCCGTCCTCAGTTCATTTTTCGAAAGGGCAAAATGAATTTATTTTCATTTTTCTTACTTTTTTTTAATTTTCAATAATATATCTAATAGTGATTGCATAGTTGTTCATAACTATTTCACACCTTAAAAATCGAAAGTAAAGTATTTCGATCAGAGTTTTAAAGATTCATTTTAAATTTTCATTTCCAAGTTCTTGTACTTGTGCTTATGTCATTGATATTGTTAGCATTAGGTTTTAGACCAGATTCGGAACGTCTTTGGATGTCGGATTGAAGCATAAAAAGGAAACAAACGCCAGTCTCTCCAGATGTGTGAGGCTTGATGGCTAGAGCGAGGGTCGGGATTTTACACTTTTGCCGTCTTCAGTTCGAGTCACGAAAGCGCAAAAATAAATTATTTTACTTTTCATATTTTATTTTGTATTTAATTATATTTCGAAGAGTGATTGTAGAGTTTCTCTGAACTATTTCACACCTTATAAACCGAAAGAAAAATATTTAAATCAAATTTTTAAAGATTCATTTCAAACTTTCAGTGCGAAGTTCACGCACCTTCGCGGAAGTCCTTGATATTCTTAGTATTGCGTCTTTTGCCAAGATACCCAGCGAGTTTGATCCTCGGATTGGCGTATAAAGAAATGAAGACCCCTCCCTGACTCAAGCGGTATGTGACGTGTGGCTGGAGCGACGGTGGAAATATTATGTTTTTGGTGGAAATTATATTTATATTCATTTTTGTTATTTTATTGTTATTTTTAATGATATTTCGAATACTGGCTCTATAGTTATTCTGGACTATTTAACGCCTTTAAAATAAGAAATAAAATACTTCTATTAAATATTTATAGTTTTATTTCAAACTTTCAATGCCATGTTCGGGCACATGTGTGGAAGTTATTGATAATCTTAGTATTGTGTTTTTTTTACCAGATTTTCTGCGAGTTAGATTCTCGGATTGACTTCTTAAGAAGGGAAGAACCCTTTATTTTTCTAGGGGTATCTGGCTTGGTGTTTAGATCGATGGAAGGAATATTAGATTTTTGCTGGTCATCATTTCGAGTTTCGAAAGTGAAAAATGGATTTATATGCATTTATCTTATTTTATTTTTATTTTGAATAGTGTTTCGAATACTGATTCTCTAGTAATTCTGGACTATTTAACGCCATTAAAATAAGAAATAAAATATTTCTAATCAAATATTCATAGATTTAGTTGATACTTTCCGTTCCAAATTCGCGCACATGAGCGGAATTCCTAGATATTTTTAATATTCGGTTTTTTGATCAGATTCCCAGCGAGTTTGATACTCGGATTGACGTATTAATACCATTAAGATAGCCTCAAATCATAGGTTAATCTGGTTCTAAACAAGCAATGCTAAGGGTATGAATAATATTGTCTCATGTGTAAGACACCGCTTAAAAATTCATTGATATTTCGTTGTCACTTTTTTTCCGATGTATGTAACTGGGTCGATTTCATTGTAACTACAAAATTATTATTTTGAAAAGTATAAAAAAATGAATATAAAAATTCAATCAAAAATAAAATTAGCCATATGATTTCAGATTAGAACTTAATGCCACCAAAAACAAATAGACGGCAGATTGATGCTATATCTACGAGGCCATATAACTTTTGAAAAACACCGCTTTCAAAGAGTATTCATTAAGAAAGTATTTTTTATAAAAACGCTATGGACTTAAAAATTCAATTAAATTCATTGATATTTGAATAAGAAATTATTATGAAAAGGATCGAATTCTCTGTTTAAAGAATAATCATAAATATCATTATAAAATAGAGTATTATTAATATAAAAATATATAATTATACTTGGCTTTCAGACTCGAACATAAGACCACCAAAAAAAGAATACACAGCAGCCTGACATTCTATTCACTAAGCAATGTAAACTTCGAAATGCGCAATGGTCAAAGAATATTCATAATATTAAGAAAGCCTTAAATGTGAGGTAAATCTGGTTCTAAACAACCAATGGTAAGGGTACGGATGATTTCTGCACTTGGGGAAGATATTGAATTTTAAAATTTCATATTCATTGATATTTAGAAGTGAAACTCTATTTTCGGAAGTATGAAAATGGATCAAATTTGTAGCAACTAAAGAATAATAATGGAATAATATAAAATAATGTTTAAGAAAATAAAATTATTCGGTAGCTTCCAGTCTGTAACTTAAGACTACCAGAAGAGAACAGCCTGATATTCTATCCACTATACTATTCGTTCAATTTAAACAAAATATTGCTATTATCTCAATGTCAGATGATAATAAGCCAATTATGGCAACCATTCCTCCGTAGATTCTTAGAGTTTGTTATTCCTTCTTGTGCGAGTCTCGTTTCGTGGCTGGCGTACTATATTGAGCGTTCAGTCATGAATAGTATGGAAATGCTTATTAAATATTATTGATTACAAATTAGTTTTATCATTCAAAAAAAAAAAAAAAAAAACGAACCGGCACTCGTCGAAACTTCATAGACAAAGTAATGCATACAGTCCACTTAATATCCTACACCATGTACCCTTCAAATAATACGGTAATCAAAGAATCTCAATACCACCGTAGTAACAAATGATTAATTATGGAAAAGAAATTTTTTAAAAGTAAAATTATTCGTCAAATTTCAGGTCACCGAAATAAAATGGACAGCAACCTGACATTCTATCCGCTATTACATGTATTCTTCCTACAAGGCTGCAGTCAAAGATTCTTAATACCATTAAGACAGTTTTAAATATGATATAAAACTGGTTCGAAACGCATAATGATAAGAGTACGTATGATTTCTGCGCATGTGCCAGACATCGATGCTTGACCCTTTAATTAACATCATCTATATATTGACGCGAAATTTTATTTTAGGAAGTATAAAAATGGTTCAAATTGGTAGTAAATATAGAATAAGTATAAAAAAAATTATCCGTTTGCTTCCAGACTCAAACTTGAGGCCCCCAAAATTAAAGGAAAGCAAAGACACTCTATCCGCTTTTCGATGCATCCTTCAAATAACACAGCCTTCTAATATTCTAATTACAATAAATTTTAAAATATTGAAATGTAAAATCTTTTTTATGTGATTCGAAAAATAAATTTTTTTGGAAGTAAAATGTGTAATATGTATTTTTACTTTTATAATAAATGTGGAGAACGTTGTTTAAAATAAATAAAATAGAGAAAAAATATAAAAGTATTCGATGTCTTCCATATTCGAATGACCCGTGACGACTGTGCGCTCAATCCACCAAGCCACCCTATACAGCGAAAAAGATCATTTGTAAGCTTCTAAGATGCACTAAATAATCAATGTTACAGAATGGATTTCTGATCTCAAAGCACAGTGCTTAAGAATAGGAGCGATTTCTGTGCATGCTCAAGGTATTGAAATTTAAAAACTATGTTTTTTCCCAAATAAAACTCTGAAATATAAGGATGCTCTTAAAATATGCTCTTAAAACTGTCAGGAATATAAAGATTGCTTTCTTTGTTTGAGGCGAGCTCAGAGCTGCAGTGGTGAGATGATTAAATTTGTTACAAAGTCCAAGATATTTTTCTTTTAGTTTTTAGTAAAAGATCGATAATAACAATGACTGGAAAAGAGGGGATTTTGAGTTTTTTCCTTAGAAGTATTTTGTTATCATTCCATTAAACTTATATAAAATTTCTTTTATTCAAATTAATTATCATCATATTTACTTTTATATTAATATAAATTTTGTAAAGTAAAATTGTGTTTCATCATTGAGAACATCATATTTGATGCTTTTGGAGTCTCAAAATGTGAAGACAGCAAATTGGCTATTTATCCTTTTTTTTTTTTTTTTTTTTTTTTTTTTGGCCTCGTCTTTCACGGTATGGTTTGCCCATTATCTATCGTCTGCTAATGTAGTTTTATTTTGGAGTCGACTTTCATAGTATAGCTTTTGAGTTACATATCGTCTGCTGTTATAGTATTTCCCTTCATACAATGTTATTGTCTAACTCACGCAACATTTTTTATAAATAAGCCAAAAAAGTTAAAATATTGTTTGTTGAATCAATTTACGCTGGTAGATTTCATATTTTTAAATTTAGTTTAATATTTTTTTTCATTACAACTCTCCTATCAAAGTATTTTTATTCTCAAAATGTAAATTTGGGTTTCACTGATTCCATTTTTGATTTTTTTTTTCTTTCAGCTCATTGCCAATGTATTTTAGTATTTTAAAATGCGTGTTGAAGACATTAATTAAAATAAGTAGTAATAATACGCTATAGTTTGTTTCTGAAATATTTTGCTATATATTTGTTTGGTCAGTGAATTTCATATGATATTTCATGTTTCGATTTTAAATATTTATCTACATGATTTATTTTTTCATTTTGTTAAAATTTTGTAACTTTGTATTTGTAAATAAAGATCTGAAAATATGATTCCATAATGTTAAAATAAATGGACTAAGCAATTATTGCAAATTATAATTTTAAAAAATAAAAAAAAGTTATCAATTTTTTTGAATTACATTCATGTTACAAACAAATTTGGCAAGCTCAATAATGCAAATTTGGCAACTCTACTAATACAAGTTATTTAAAATTTTTATTACATAATGCAGGCAACTATGATTTTTCGAATTCGTCTAAAAAAGGACCTTACAGAATATTAAGAATCATTTTAAATAAAACTAAATTTTAAAATAACCCATCGTTAAGTTATTCTGGTTAGAATGAAAATTCCCCCGGGCCGCGGTGGCCTGGTGGTAAGGTCTCGGCTTCGGAACCAGAGGGTTTCAGGTTCGAGACTCGATTCCCCCGAAGATCCGTCTTGTGAGAGGGTCTCTTGCACGTTAATATGTCAGGCCAAACGTCCTTCCGCTGGTGTGGTGTGCAAAGGGGGGTGCCACTTCAGGTGTTGTCCTCGTCATCTGACCATGGTTCAAAATGACGAGGTCCGTCCCAAAATAGCCCCCCGTGTTGCTTTAAAAGCGGGACGTTAATATAACTAAAACTAAAAATGAAAATTTCCCAAAATTTCAACCGGACAGCAACGTATCATTGAAAAATGGCATTATTTAAAATGTTCTGCATTGATCTTTTTAACAGATTTTAGCTTAGCTGTCTTTGGCTGCCAGCACATTCTCCCGGCTTACTGGTCAATATAAAAATTTTAATTTAACATTTTACATAACAGATTTATAATGGTTTCTTCAGCAAAACAATTTTAAACTTCAGATTTTGATAATCATATAACTCATGCCGTTTTATTCTGTATTGGATAATTTTCGAATTTTCTGTCAACTCAATGACAATTTAACTTTAATTTGAAATGAATGTAATTAAATTTCATTTAATACAAAAACGTTTTTGATGGAACCGAGCATGCTTAAAATTATTTTGAGCTTAGAAAATAAAATCATTCAGCAATAAAGTCTCATTGTTTTTTTTTTATTTTTGAAATGTGTCTGAAGATTTCTCATATTTCTTATTCAATAAAAATATTTCTCATTGAAATGTAATCCAACATAATTATAATGCAATTGAAATATAATAAGACAAAATTTCAGGTAATAAGGATGATCATATACAGGGTGATAATCAATGTGGAAAGGCAAGGAAGACTAACAACGGTGAGCTCATCAGACATGGTGCAAAAAATGAAAGACATTATCCTCCGCAACCGCAGAGTCAGCATCGCACCGGACTTCGAAATATCCGTATCCCATTTCATCCTCCGTCACCAACTGGATTATCGCTAATTGTGTTCACAATGGATTCCTTATTCTTTGAGTTCCGAACGCAAAGGAGGAAGGTTTGCGACTTCCCTGGAATTCCTTTAAGGATATTCTGCGGATGGAAATGATTTCTTAAATCGTATCATTACTAGTGATAATACGTGTCTCCATCATCCAAGAAAAGAAAAAGAGTCAGTGCAACGGAGATACATCGTCGCCAGTGAGAACAAAATACTAATTCCCCCATCAGCGGATAAAGTCATGGCTGCTTTCTTCCGATTGCGAAGGAGTTGTCTACAGCGTATTACTAGTTTATGCGGAGGGCCTGACCAGTAATGCTGAGTCTTTCTGCTAAACACTAAGAGGTTTGCTGAAAATTATGAAAAACAATAGATGTGGAGAGTTAAGCAAGGGTATTGTCCTATTGTATGACAAGGTAAGACCTCACAAAACAAGCATAACACAGAGTTTGCTTCGCAGTTTTGGATGGAGGGTCTGGAAGCATTCACCATGATGTCCAGATCTGGAGTCTTGTGACTTTCACTTATTCGGCAAGTTTAAAAAACATTTTGGTGGATGCCAATTTTCCAACGATGACCAGGAATAGACAACGTTTTAAACTGGCTCCAGGAGCAAGGAGCGATTTTCTATATTCAGGACATCGCACGATTAGAGCTACATTCCGACAAATGTCTGCAGCGACTGGAAGATTATGTACAGAAATCGTGTGCAAGTTTGTATGTCATATTGCATTGTAGTGGACTTGTCAAAAAATTATTTGTGACCTGATAGAATGAGTGAAACTTGCTTTTTGAAAGACCCAAGTTTTTAAAAAAAGTCATTTTTCCTTTGATGAAGTTTTTAAAGATATTCAATGCTCCAAACAAATTCCGAATAATATTCTCTGAATAGATGCAAAAATTATAATTATTTCAGTTATCAATACTTTTTCTCTATTTAAACGACTTTATATTTATGTAATTAAATTATATGATCCTAAATAGCGTGATAATTCCGCTGTCCCAGAGCACAAAATGATTTTGAGTTCTTATAAAAAATGAAATAGTCCTTTCCCTTAAAGAATTCAAGATAATGCATGTTGTTGATCAACTGTCGACAATGAAAGAATAACTATTCATAATTTGCGAATTTTTAGAATTGAATGAAAAAAATTAACCTTGTATTGTAAATTCATCGAAAGTTTCTTCTTGACTTAAATAATGCACAGGAAAAAGCAACAATTTGTGAATTTTTTTCATGTATGCTTATTTTTAAGTATTAAGTGTAAGTTTTAAACGCTTAAAATCTTTACAAAAGTACGCATTAAATTATTTAATGCGAATTACTTTTCGTATTTTCATTAAACTAACTTCTTTAATTACGATATTTTAATTGAATAGTAAAAAATATCATTTTAACATCAAAACAAATTATGCCATGAAGAGAAGTGTGAGAGCTACATAAAAACATAAAATCTTTAGTTTTATAGATTGAGAAATATAATTTCTCATCAATTTGAAAAAAGTTATTTCAAGAAAATGTCGGTAATGTTTTTTACAACATCTGCATATATATATATAAATATATATATATGAATAAAAATTGAATAAAACGTACAAATACCCAACCTATTTATCACTTTTAAATAAAACTTTCTTCGACTAATTTATCTTTATTTACTTACCAATTGCATTAACACTTATTGATTGGAACAAAGAAGTCGTTATAACTTCATAAAATTAATACTATAATGAAATTTAAATCAATAAAAGAGATATCTATATTCTAGAAATTCAAAAAGCTTTGTATATTTTAATTATACAAAGAATATTTTAGATACTTTTAAGGCTATTTCAGTTACTGTTTAGATTGCAAGCATTTTTTAAATAAAATATATCCTATTAGCTCTTTTTATCAATTATAATACTATATCCATGATAAAAGTGCTTTTTATAAAATTTCTAGTGACAATGAAATTCTATTCCTCATCTACTAATTTCCATAGTCCAATAATCATGGCGGATTTCTCCCACAGAAGAAACTTTTTCCCACAAATCAGATTCATAAATTATCCAAAGCTGAAACTTCAAAATATTTTGGAGGAAAAGATTTATGCAATAATTGTATCAGTTTTCATTTATTCAGAAGCTGCTGAAGTATTTTTTGAAATTTGATTTCAAGCTTTTGTCCGATGAAGTTTCACTCTTTAAAAGTCACCGGGATATTAAAAAAAACACAATATTCTATTTTGAAATAATTAAATAAAAATTCTATTAATATGTTCTATAATTATAATATATTGTATCATTATAATTTTATTAGTATTATAATAAATAAAAACTATTGTCAGGCATAAAAGTTTCTATTAATAATACAATCGGTTGATTTTTAACAATTTTTCCCCTTTTTTATTTTTAACTTCCTAAAATTGGATAAGCCTACGACTATCATCAATTTCTTATTGAAACTTTCTTTATTCTAACGGAACAAAGATTACTTTTTTTTATCTCTTCGTTTTCGATGTTAAATTGACCCACTTTATTACGATCATTTAAGTATACTTGTTCATTTTAAGGATCAAAATATAATCTTGAATCATTTTCCACTTAATAAATTGTTGCACTGCTCTAAAATTGTTTAATATAGAGCAAAATTCATAGGCAAAAGTTGAACGACATATTTTTTTAACTTTTTAAAATTATAAATTTTGATTCACCATTTTTATGAATATACTTTAAAACCTTGAAATTTCTGCTTTAATGGATAGTCTTCTCCTACTAGCAATTTTATTTACTTTGTGTGCGTGGGTGCGTTGGTAGGTGAAAAGAGAAAGTGGACTGTATAACAGCGTTTTATTTTTGCGTGCGTTGCGAGACAGTTTGAGAACTGTTCTGGCGGGTTACATGGTTGCCAGGCAGGAGTAGTTATAAAATGCGCCAAGGGATGATGCTCCGCCGCCAAAGGCGTGATTTTACAAATACGGAACATCCCGCCCGGCGTTGAAATATACATATATTTCAATAGAAAATGTATATAAAATTACAACACTGAATTTTACACATAAAGGTAAAGAAAACAGTAACAAAAAACACACACAATAATTTGCACAATGAATACAGTTAATAATTAAACAAATAAAAATGAGCATTTCAATTAATATCAAAATTATCTAAAATAGGTAAAATGCAAATTTTAGAAATAGGTCTTCTAAAATTTCCTTTTGCAGTGCGTATATCTGCTACTCTGACATTACCATCTGGACCTAAAATTACCTTAATGATTCTACCTAAAGGCCATTGGTAAGTTGGAAGTTGAAGGTCTTTTATCAGAACTAGCATGCCAGGTGTTAAATTTTGTTTTTTAAGCAGCCACTTTGAGCGCTGTTGTAAATGACTCAAATAACTGTTCTGCCAATGTCTCCAAATAGTTTGTACTAATTTTTGCGTTCTTTGCCATCGACTGAGAAGATTATCACTTTTGTCGATGAAGTTAGCTTCTGGGATAGAATTTATAGGTTTTCCTATGAGGAAATGGCCTGGAGTTAATAGTTCCAATTCGTCAGTATCAGTTGGAAGAGGAGAGAGGGGTCGCGAATTGAGGATACCCTCAATCTGAGTTATTACTGTCAAAAACTCTTCGAGGGTTAGTCTTGCAGGACTTATTACTCTTTTAAAGTGGTATTTAAAGGATTTCACGCCTGCCTCCCAAAGACCGCCGAAATTGGGAGCCCTAGGGGGTAAAAATTTCCATCTGATACCTTCAGAGGAAAGCATATTGGAAAGGTCTTCACTACCTACCATTAGTTTGTATAAGCGTTTAATCTCTGCGGAAGCACCTATAAAATTGGTAGCATTATCGCTGAAAATTATGGAGCTTTTGCCACGTCGCAGCAAAAAATCTTTTTAATGTTGCGATTAGAGCTTCAGAAGTTAAATCCGAAACAAAATCTATGTGCACAGCCTTGGTTGCCATACATACAAACAAAGCAACATATATTTTCTGAAGAGTACCCTTTCTTTGTCCCTTAAATTTTATTTCGAAAGGTCCGCATAAATCTATCCCTACATTAAAAAATACTGAACTAGGTGTAACTATTTCTGCTGGAAGGTCTCCCATAATTTGATTAGAGATAACCGGCTTGTTTCTGAAGCATTTTACACACTCGTGAACGACTTTGTGTGCTGCATTTCTGCCACCAATTGGCCAATATTTTAAACGAACAGTATTTAGAAGGGCTTGAGGGCCTACATGAAAGTCTCGTTTATGATAATACTGAAAAATAAGTGCAACTAATTTATTTCCTGCAGGCAGAACAATTGGATGTTTCTGATTAAAATTTAAATTAGAATGCGCAAGTCTGCCACCTACCCTAATTAGTCCATCAGATGGATCTATGAAAGGATTAAGAAATTTCAATGTACTCATAGATGGAACTGACGCTCTCTTTTCTAAAGCCGAGATTTCAGTTGAAAAATGCTTTACCTGTACCAATTTTAAGAGTACCTTTTCAGCGTTCACGTATTCCTTTTGTTTGAGAAATCCCTTTTCTCTTTCAGGAAATTTACAATTTCGAACAAATCTGAAAATAAATGCTACAATTCTGATTAGTTTATGAAAATCATTTGTAATAGCAAGTAAATCATCCAAAAATTTAGAGTCATTATTTAAAGTCAAAGTTATTTTAGGAACTGGCTTGAACTCATCAATATAAAGTTTGTCGGTTGAGTCATTAGAAATTTGCACAGTCTGAAAGGCAGGTAAGTTTAACTTCAAAAAGTCTGGTCCTTTAAACCACAGTTCACTGGTTGCAAGGGTCTTGGCATCAAGTCTTCTGGAAAGCAAATCAGCAGGGTTATGCTCCGATGGAATGTACTGCCACTGGTAATATTTCGTTAGTTTCTGAATTTCCGACACACGGTTGCTCACAAATGTCTTAAGCAAGTTAGATGGAGTCTTTATCCAGGCGAGGGCAATAGTTGAGTCTGAATATAATATAACAGAGTCTATTTGTAGCCTTAGTGCAGATATGACTTTCTGCGTAAGTTTTGAGAGAAGCAAGCAAGATCAAAGTTCAAGTCTAGGGATGGTGGTGGTTTTGGTTGGTGCTACCCTTGACTTACTACAAAGGAGTCGGGGAGTTACATCATTAGACTTGGACACAGTTTGCACGTAAATTGCAGCACCATAAGTCTTTGAAGAGGCGTCTGCAAATCCAAGTAGCACAATAGACTTAGAGAAAACTGGAATAAAACATCTCGGAACACTAATGGATTCAGTATAATCTGATAGGATCTTAATGAAGTTCTCCCACTGTTTGGAAACATCTGTAGGTAGTATCTCGTCCCAGTGCAATTTAAGTGACCACAACTATTGCATGAAAATCTTTGCCTTTGCTATGACAGGCCCCAGGAGTCCGAGGGGGTCATAGATGCGAGCAATTTGTGAAAGCACATCTCGTTTGGTGTAGTTGCAATCTGTGCTGGAGCTGGTGCGAACCTTATAAGTAAAGGAATCACTTGAACTGTTCCAAAACATTCCTAGAGTTTTGACCATTATTTCTTCAGAATTGCGGTCAAGCGTGAATTCTTTAAGTTCAGTTGATGAAGCCTTGTTTGAACACCACTTATGCAATGTCATGCCTCCTCGTTGAAGCAGCTGTGTTAATTCGATTTGAGGTTTTCAAACTCTCCGAGATCTGAGGCACCGGAGAGGCAATCACCCATGTAGAAATCTTGGAGTACTGCCTTTGAAGCTAACGGAAAGTCCTTTTCCTCCTCTAAGGCAAGTTGCTGTAAAACCTTAGTTGCTAAGTACGGAGCGCAAGCGGTTCCATATGTCACAGTGCGTAATTCATACACCTTGATTGGGGCATTTTTATTGTTCTTCCACAGAATTTTCAGAAGTTTGGTTTGAAAGGGATTGATATCAATCATTCTAAACATTTGCTTGATATCTGCGGTTAATGCGTAAATGTGTTTTCTAAATCGGATAAGAATTGAGAAGAGATCTTCCTGTAGCACTCCTCCCTTGCACAGTAAGTCATTTAATGAATGTCCACTGGACGTTTTAGCACTCGCGTTGAAAACTACACGAAGCTTAGTAGTTTTGCTTGAAGGGCGTAACACACCGAGGTGTGGTAAATAGTATCCGTTTTCGACGCTTGAATTTTCTTTCACTATTTCCATGTGTTGAGATGATTCATATTCGCTGAGGAATTCTGAATAGAGCGTTTGAATAGCGGGATCACGTTCTAAACGCGTCCATAATTGATCTAGTCTTTTTGATGCGACTGCCTTCGAGTTTCCCAACATTTCCTCTGAATATTCAGGTTTGAACGGCATTTCTACAACAAATCTGCCATCTGGTTTCCTATAATGAGTTTTTGCAAAATGTTCGTTACAATATTTTAACTCGTCACAAATTTCATTTGTTTCAATTTCTTCAATTTCCCCAAAGCGCTTGAGAGTTTTATCAAGAGAATCTATGTTTTTAGTTAAAAAGCAGTGTTTAGGAGCATTATAAAGATTGTTATCTGAAATGACTCCTGAAACAAGATAGCCGAAACAACTAGACTGCAAGAATAAATTGTTCCCCAATTTTATTTTATCTTCATTCAAGAGTGAGAAAAATAATTCTGCGCCTAATAGAATATCTATTTTTTGTGGAATGAAAAATGACGGATCAGCTAGTTTAACTTCCCTGGGAATGTTTAAATTCGAAATATTTAATCTTTTAGAAGGTGTGAAACTAGTAATGTTAGGAACAATTAGTAAATCTATTTCCCGATGCGAATCACTATTTTCATTTGATAAAAGAGCAGATACCTTTTTCTTGATGTTTAATGACGTATTGTTCAAACCACAAATCGGAATATTTATTTTTTCCTTTTTCAGTCCCAATAAATCTGCCGCGGAAGACGAAAGGAAAGAAGACTCACTGGCAGAGTCGAGAACTCCTCTTAAGGGTTTGAACTCCCCCCAAGTGTCTCGGACATAAATTATAGCGGTGTTTATCAGAATGCTCTTGTTTCCATTGCAGAAAAACGAAAGACGAGGGATTTCGGACACCTGCATATCACATGACTGTGAGTTGTTTAGTTGAGGGTTCCTTTCTTGAAAGTGCGCAGAGGTTGGGGTTTCACCCTCTCGATTACAATGAGCATTCGGTACGATCGACGGAGTAGAAAATTTGTGAAGCAATGTATGATGGTCTAGTTTCTTTTTACAAACGAAACAAGAACTTTTAGAGTTACATTTAGATAATGGATGAAATTCACTTACAGTTTTTACAAAGCCGATTTTTTTTAACCAAACTTAATCTTTCGGATAATTTCATTTCTTTAAATACATTGCAATGATACAACGCATGTGTTTGCATTTTACAAGCGACACAAAACTTAGGAGATTTATCTTCTTTGACAAAAAAGGATTTCGATCGATCACAGTTATATTTAGAAGGAATGTTGGTTTGAATATTATTTAAAATTTGGCATCGCCTTTCTAAGAATTCTAGAAAACAATCGAATTCAGGCACTTCGTTGTCTTTTAATGTCAATTCAAATCGCTTGCAGGTTTCTCGATCTAATTTTTCGAGAATGATATGTAATAACAAAGCGTCGGACAATTTATCTCTTGAAAAACCTAAGATTTTTAATGATCTAAAATTTTTTAAGATGGTATCTAATATATTGCGTAGATCTTTGCCTGATTCATGCTTTAAAGGATGAGCATTTAAAATGTTGTTTATGTGGCAGTTAACTATTATTCTTTTGTTTTCATAGCGTTGCTCTAAAGCGTTAAATAGAGAAGAAAAATTATCGTCAACAGTTTCTATGCTTTTAGCTTCTCCTTTAAGTGATCCAAGTAAGTAATGCAATTTCTCATTTTCAGAAAGTTCAGGATTTTCACTGATTAGGCTATTAAATTGCATTTTGAACAAATTCCATTCTTCAAATTTTCCGCTAAAAAACGGAAGTGGAATTTTTGGTAATTTGATAAAGGCTTTACTAGGCTGATCATTAACAGATTCTTCAATACTTGGAGTACGAACAGAGTCAAATTTTACAGCTTTTAGTTTATTAATAGAGGTTTTAAGGCTTACCTCTATGTTCTGAATGTCCTCGTCGACTTCGAATAAAGAAGTTTCAATTTTCTGGAAATCTTCTTCAGCAGCGATTTTGAAGTAATCCTCCTTTAATTGTTCGAATTTTCGTTCGATGTTTAACACAATGTCCAGTTGGGCTTGAAGCTCAGGAATGTCCATTGTATTTTCTCCTTCAGTAAGGGCGTTATTTAGTTTCGTAAGCTGGCCTTTGATGTTGCCACGCTTATGATTAAGCGATATGATGTCTGTCATATTTAGCGTAATGAATTTGACAAATTCATTAATTAGAATAAATCCATAGAATCTGGAAGTCTCCGGATCGCTTAGGACCAAAATGTGCGTGGGTGCGTTGGTAGGTGAAAAGAGAAAGTGGACTGTATAACAGCGTTTTATTTTTGCGTGCGTTGCGAGACAGTTTGAGAACTGTTCTGGCGGGTTACATGGTTGCCAGGCTGGAGTAGTTATAAAATGCGCCAAGGGATGATGCTCCGCCGCCAAAGGCGTGATTTTACAAATACGGAACACTATGGTTATATAATTATATGAAACAATTCTACCTTTTTATTCTTTTGGAATCTTCTTTCCATGCATAAACAAATATCAACGGTGTTTCCCTTTCTAGATTAGTATTACTCCTAATTTCACGTTTAGCAATTTTATTCCCGTACATTTCTCAATACTTTAAAGTTATACAATAGGAATGTGTCTTCTCGAAAGGCGAAGAAATTGTATCCTTCGGTTAATGTTTAGCTTGTTTATGCACGATGTTTTGAAAGAAGAATAAATTTAACAGACGATATTTTTCAATTCAAACAAGAAGTTGCTATCTAATTTTTTTTAATTCTAAATCTTTTTTCTTCGAAATCATTCTAAAAAACTTTAAATACCCTATGAATTTCAATTTTTTTTATTTGCTTTCCTTTCGCAGTATTTAACTGCTTTCACTCAAGTTTGTATCTGTCGTATCCTCAAGAACGAAATTTCGAGTTAAAGAATTTAAGTTCGAAATTAAATAATTCGAATAATTTGAGAATTTTTCACTCGCTTTCTCGTATAAAAGTTGCGAAATTTAGTACAATTCTTAATCTTGTGATGCTTTAATAATTTAAAATTTATTTAAATAATTGAATATAATAATCGTTAAAAATAGATTTCACTAAGATGGCGTTATGTAGATTTGAAACTTTTTCAGTAATATTTGTTACTATGAATCATGAAAAACAAATACAAGAACTAGAATACAATATTTCGAACACCATTTGATAAATGTAATAAATTCGGGAAATTCCATCGAAAATCAGGAAATATTATTTAAAAAAAACTTCAGATAATGTTATAAAAAGGTTTTTTTTTTTTTTTGCATATTCATTTAATACAGAAATACAATAAATGCGATTTTATGCCATGAATGGCAGATATTTAAAAGTTTATACTAATGCTGTATTTACACTTGGCCAGTTACAAGACAGCAAGTAGTCAGCGCATAAACAAAAAGGGACCGCTTTATGTTTGCAACAATTTCATTAGATAGATTCAGGTATTCCACTCTTGGCTATAAATTGCCGTTTTGGCGTCGCTCAATTCTTTTTCACTACGTATAGTATTAAAAGATGGACATTTATACACACTTGATTTAAAAAAAAAATGGTCAGCATACGTAAATTCATAAAAACTATAGATAGGAAAAAGAACCCCAATCTCGCATCAGAAAGAATAGAAGCCAAAAAAATACCTCAATGATAATTGATCAATTTGTTTCACTCCAAAAAAACGCATTTCTACAAACGCATGCGCAAAAAGGAAAAACTGCCGCTGCTATAGTTGTTGATTTGCCATCGATAGAAAAACAATTTTAGCCTACTTGCCGTCTTATAACTGGCTGAGAGTAAACATGGTATAATTGACTTTCAACCAAGAGGAAATATATATTTGTACTGTGAAAACAGCTGATAAGAATGGATCAAACATTTATAAAACACTGTACAAATTTAAAAGGTCTAAAAACGAGTATATCAAACAGTCAAGTTTAAAAAACAAAACACGACATAATTATCTAAACTAAGTCGAGGATTTAACATGGCAACTTACATAGATATTTACATGTTAATATGGAAAATGAAAAATATTGGTAGAATGAAACTTTAAAGTAAATTCACATCTAAATCTCTCAAAGTTTGTAAAAATGTGAGCGATTTTATTTCATTAAGGACTTCAAAAAATATCCATTTGCGATCCGAGCAAACATGCAAGTAATTAGTTTTAAATACAAATTTAATCCAAATTCAAGGCATTGAAATTTTCAGGGAAACCTAGAGTTAAAAAAAATTTGAATTCACCAAGTTTTATTATAAGTTTACTATATGTTTCACAAAGTTTTTCTATATTTTTAGAGAATAATCAGTTTCTAATCTAATGTTTTATGTTGATATTGAAAAATTAACTTTAGGCGAAAAATGAAAACGATACATCTCGTACATTTACTTCTTAAATTGAACAGCATACTACTCGGTACATGTGCCATTCTCAAATTGACACTGAATTTAAGATAAGTCTCAAGAAAATTTCAAACTAATATCTAAATAAACAATTAGAAATGAGGCAATATTTGGAAAATAAATACAAAATTGAATTCGAAATGCATAAACTTTATTTGAAAGCTTAATATATATTAGCAAACCATTTACAAAATTATTACTACATAAAGATACGAAAGGTCTCAGCAAACATTTCAATCATCATTTCAGTTACAAAATATAGATGTACTGACCAAATTTCATTGCAAGAATCAAATTGAATAAACTTTTGTTATTTTATGTAATATGCTTAACAAGAACTCAAAACAATTTTAAATGTAAAATATTTACTTACTATTAATTTAAAATTGAAATACGTTAGCTAAAAAATGAATACCAATATTGAGGCTTAAGATATGTAAAGACACACATTTATGTAAATCATTCCAACATGAAATTTTAATTGAAAATTTATTTTAAAATTCGTTAAAGTAAATTTAATTAAACAGATTTATTAAATAAAAATTATCTAATTTATTTAATAATTCAGAAAAGCTGATATTTTTTGTATTAAAATTTAACCTACGTTATTTAACTTTCATCGCATCCATTCACTTTTTTCCTCAATAAATACCATTTTATTCGGGTTAATTTTTAGAATTTTAATTCCTACTAATCAAGCAAAAGCCTCAATTTTCTCCAAAAGCATAATGATCGCCGTGGGGATCAAGCACAGTGATCAAATGCTTTTAAAGAATCATAGGATATTTTAATTGACTGGCCGGCCGAGCCAATCAAAATATCCTTTATTCGGGAGGGGGGGGGGTCGCTATATATTTAAATAAAATTTAAAGTCAAAACGAGGATATTTAGAATTTTACATTTAGTATTTTAAATTAAACATCTTAAATTTAGTAATAGAAAGATTAACAAGAATAACCTTTAAAAAATTACTGCAAATGGATGCAACGAACAGATATTTAATACAGATAAATAGAGAAAGTTAAAATTTTTCGAAATTAGAATTAAATTAATGAACACTGATTACATTTTTAGATTTATATTTTCGATCAACTTTTATATTTGAAAATACTATAAAATGTATATAAGTTAATGAAAAGATCAAAACTATCGTATCACATGAATTTAGAATCACTATATTTGCAATAAAACGTAATCAAATTTCAAATACAAACATAGCACGTTTTTTCAAAGCACATGATTATTTCACATTCCAAAAGCATAAAGATGAGGAATATAAATTGAAAATATTTTCTTAATTTCAAATAATCTTTGAAACCACACCATGTATGTTGACAGTGAAGTTTGCTGTTTCTTTCACGCGCAGCATACAAACATTTTCTAGAATTTCATTCGTGTTTTTCTTCGTATATTTTAAATTAGACATGCATTCAATAAGCATTTATTATATTAAACTGTTATTTTAGATTTGACTTTGAGACCAAAATTCTCATTGGAGATTTAGAGATATTAAGACCACATAATAAATTAAGCTTAATGCTAAATCACTATACTTATTTAAGAGCAAATTTTGAAAAGGTGAATGTCAAGATACTTATGAAAAACGAAATTCTTTGATATGTGCATATGGCCATTAGAATAAATATATTGAATTCTTTGACAACTTATTTCGTAATTACAAAGTTCTAGAAGTGGTAAGAGTGAAAGTGCTTTAATGAACATTTGCATTCAGTACGAAATGAAAATCAAAGACTACAATTTATAAAATTTACAGATAAATTGTAAAGCAAACAGCATATGGACTAATATGGAGAATCTATAAATATCGTTTAATAGAAATATTCTTTTTAAAATTGTATTACAGCAATTAGCGATGAAAAATAATCTTCAATCGACTAATAGCATAAAGATGCATTCTCCACCGACAAAAATGAGAGAATGCGCATGAAAATTCATTTGAAATAAAATGTAAAATCCTTTAAAGTCCTTTGCGGTTCCATCCACAAATAATTTGACTGGTTCACTAAAAATGACGTAATCACATTTGAAAATAGCATCAATTTGTGGACGGTTTATATACTGATCATTTTTGGTACTAAATGTACAGTTTGGGTTTGTTCTAATATTGATAATTTTACAAAAACTCTGCTGCTTATGATGGATTCTCGTCCATAATTTCATAACAAAGGCTCCAAATTCCAGTATCCTCTTAATGAAGGCTCCGAGAGTTTTGTTGCGCCGTGTTCATTTTCGTCAAAACATGTCATCTGAAAAGAAAATATTTGAATTAATATAAATCATATCTGAAATTGATATCACCATTAAATACTCGAGTATAAATTACTTAGCATTTCAGACAGCTGAAGAGAAAAGTGCTTGCTTATTATTTAGAAGAATAAAAATCCTTACCAAAATCTAGATTCAAGTTCACCAGCACTTTGCATTTTAGAAACGAAATTATAATTATTTAAATACAATCTTAAAATACTCGAGCTATATTTAATCATTCCAGAACCTTCCGACAGCTATTCTTCTATTTATTCTCCACGAGGGTCAACAGTGAGGAGAATAATGAATGCTAAAATGATCAACTAAAATTCGCAATCATTAATCGTAGTTGTGAGTATTCTGGGTTATCGTAAATAGTAAAAACCAGGTTTTCGTAATAGTAAATAGTAGTTCCAGGTTTTCGTAAATAGTAAAAACAAGTAATGTATATTTAAAAAATTTAATTCAATTCCCACTTGGATCAAAAAAGAAATTTTATTTTAGTTACTTTTTAATAAATGGTTATCAAAAAATTAAACGTCAAAAAACGATCGATTTTTGCAAGAATTGAACTCGCATTCACCGTCTCGTGAAAAATACTGAAATCCTCACATTTTACCAATGGAGCTACTGCCGATTGATTTCAATTTTCATTACAAACTGCTAAAAATCCCTTTGCAGTATAAAAAATTACATTTAATTGATATTTGAGAATAACGTATAAACATCAAGCATCCATTACGAGTTTTAAAAAAATATAATTTGAACACGAGTAGATGAATAAAAAGTATACATCAAATACTGTAAATTTGAATAAGACGTATAAAATATACATAGGGGGAGAATGAACCAATAGCAGGAACTGAAAAAGGGCAAGTTCCCAAGTTTTGCTTCAGAAATATTCCAATTTCCATGCATAGGATTGCAGATGAGATTCTCAATTGCCACTTAAATATTTGAAAATAAGTTTGACCCGCCGTACAGATTTAAAAGGACACAAGTTGCCGCGATTAACAAAGCATTTAAGAACCACTTTATGTATTCTATTATCAAATGCACTTTTTTTGGTTAGTTCTAAAAAAATAAGTTTACTGGAGGCCGAAAGGAGACAAAATACCGAATGGCGCGGTAACAATGAATTACAAAGTTTCTGACCATGCAACATTTCCCAAGTGGGAACGATATGCAGAATGCCTATTAAGTTCAACTCCATTCTCAGAAAGTCACTTGGACAACTATTTATAAAAACTGATCTTGCAATGCGATAAGTTTGTCAATTCGGGTCATATGTCAAGAGATAAATGAAACTTGTATCTATTTCCGTAAAAGGTTACCCTTGATTGATCTTAATGCCTCCAAGATATTTACTGATGGACTGAAATGAAATCTCAGAATATCAAGGAATTAGATTTATAATTATATTCAGGAATTTACCAGGTTCTTGAAGACTTCGATGGCATTAAGAATGCATATACTCCCCACATCAAGCAAAAACAGTATCTGGTGTTGACGTGTGTATCGAACAGAGAAAGGGTATTTTACTACTGATGGTGGACGTCATGCTTTTATACCTGAAAAATGGCATTAATACAAGTCTTAAATTTTCAATTATACGAATGTCAACCAAAAAAAGCTTAGTTAAATTCAGTTATATTAACGTTCCGTTTTAAAGCAGCCCTTTTTGGGGGGCGGACCTTGTAATTTCGAACACAATAATAGTGTTTTTATAAAGTCAATCATTTGATAATGAAATCAAATGATTGCATCCAGTTTTCATCTTGATACCTCAATTATAATTTGAACCACTTACCATCAACCTGGCCATTCGCATCTCTTCTACATATAGAAAGAATCTGCGGCTGCAACTGAGAAAGCATTCACTAAGCAGATGAGGAATTCTCTTCCACTCCTCTTGAATCAATTGCAGGTTTCGTCTCTTTATTTTTTATGACATTCTATCAGACCTAAGTGAAAAATGAGATTATGAAATCAAATGTATTTTAAATTCATATAAAAGCTTCTTGTTAAACTTGCTTCCAAAAAATCCTTCAGCCTCACATTTGTTATTTCCTTTCGTTTGTTGAAAACCTTTCGTAGGTGTTTGAAATCTACGCAGTTCAGATACTCTGACTTGGAAGCAGCACGTGTGGAATATGGAGAAACGAGCATTTCTTTCGGTTCAATCTACTCTGCAAAAGGGTTTATGTGTCGACCATCTCTCTGTTACTACAGATGAATTTGAGCTTGTATAGCAAACTTTACATACAATCGATCAAGTCTGTTGGATCTCCGTTCCCAATTTCAAAATACACTTGCTGAAGGCACTTCGATCCAAACATACCAGCATCTGAAAATATTAAATATCTGAATTAACTATAGAACCATCCGTCAAGAATACTATAAAATGCAGTTTACATTTGATCTTTCAATATACATCTGTAATTCAAAAACCTGGAATGAGTTCACTCGCAATTTCTTTGATAAAACTAAATTAACTACATATTTTAAGATTTCTTTTATAAAATAAGATTTTTAGTTCATTTTTCACCTGAAAAATGAAATTAGCACAATTTTAAATACATTCCTAAAAACTATTGATCTAAACTTTTCATTTGATCTTTCTAAAAAGACAGCAGCATTTATATCTACAACATTTGAAAAAGAATTTAAGAAAATGAAAGGAACATCCAATTTATTAAACCCTCCTTTATGCAAGATTGATAGGATGATTAGGTTTATTTGCCAACGATTAGAATTCTTTTCAAAAAGGATTAACAGCATGCCTAGTAATTAAATATAAAGAATTTAAGAAATATTCAATTATAATTCTACACGGTTGCAAGTGAATTTTCATCGAATATCATATTTCGATGGTTTGGAAATGAATTTCACGACCTTACCAAAAAACATTTATTCTGACATGAAAAAAAAACAATCAATTCCAATTTTTCCCCACAAGTGACAATAGTAAAGCATTGGTCATTTCAGAAGGCAAGTTCATTGCAGATCTTACAGAGAGCAAATATGTCCTACCATATGCACTGTTCTTATGCCCTCCATACTTGCTGGAACAATGATGATCTGAAAAGATTCCTGGACACGCAGATGACCGTTTCGGGCCGATTCCATTCTCAAGATGACAATTATTTCAAAACCTACAAAGAGAAATCAATCTTGTAGCATGATATATTTCCATTACTCTTGTATTTGAGGTATATAAAATCCATTGCATTTGTTTCGATGACAATTTCAAGCGTGTCTCTCCTCTCATCGCAGCCTCCAGAAACTTTCTAGACGATCCAAGTAAAATGTTTACCAGATGCCATTTTGTCAGTTCTTTTAAAATTCTTGAACTTATCTTGTACTTGAACTTCTAACATAACTCTGCATATCTTGAGAGTAATTCCCCGCAACCAGCGTAATTAATGCAGAAGGATTCATGTACATCAATAATATTGATGTTTGATGGAGTACCTTTATAAAGAAAAATGTCGTCGATTATGAGTGGTAGAGCCTATGAGCACACAATAAAATAAAATAGTTTTATACTTTTCATCTCAAATAATTATAACATTCATTTCGATATGATAAAATGAGTATCACTTACCTATATGAATCCATTTCAATACGACAAATGGAGCATAGCTTACCGATATGAATTGATAGTTGACGTAGTTGCGAAATGGTATCCCATCATAAGAGGTCCAGCCCATGAATAACTAATAAAGTGAGTACATTTTTATACTTCAAATTGTCATTGGATAAATCACACCATTATATTGATTTCAATATGACAATTATAAGCAGCATGACTTACCGATATGAATTTTGTATCAAATTGGGGAAGTCTTTTCCTGGCTATCCAGATAATTGTTATCCATATTTTTTCCCTTCAAGAGTCACTCTACATATGGAGAATACCGTTCAGCCGTTGTTCCAAAAAGTGACTCTGCAGTGAGAGGCTTCAATAACTGTTGGTGTATTTGCTCCATTGATGGTTTCTGTTGTTGCATTTCTCTTGAATGAGTAAAAGTTAATAAATCCAACAGAAACTTTATTATTGAAATAGGTTAAAGATCTCCACGGAGGTTTCTGAATTCAAACCAAAAAATTTATTATACTCACTTTCATTCTGTTCATTTCTAGATAAGAACGCAAGAAAATAATTGCCCTCTTTCTTTCTTCCATCATGTTAGACAGAACCCTGTAAAATCTACACAATTGCGACACTCGCATCGCTTAAAAGATACTTGCATGGAATATCCTTTAGATTAGGAATATTTCTTCTCCATTCAATCAACACGTGAAATTTAAATTTTAACGCATCTTACAAGTTTTCGAATGGTTTAAAAACCTGAATTATAACTGGGTAGTAATTACTTTAAAATTTTTAAGGCTATAAAATACAAAAACATCCTGTGCTTGCTTTTCTTCGTTTACTAACTGCAAATTTATTCTCGAATAGAAGGAGCATTTTTCTTGAAGCATATTTTTTTTAAGGATTTTTAAAAAACTGTAAGCACCATAATACAGACAATTGCAACGCGTAATGTGTCTAAATTCAAAATAACTTCCTTTTAAGAATATTTTTTATATCGCATCCCTAATAAGTTAACGCAGTTACCTTTTTCTATCCCTGTTTAAGCCAATTACTTATTTTTATTTAATTTAAATCCGTTGGCATTTAATATATATAAAAAGATATTCTATATTAATATTAAAATGATTTAAATAAGTAAAATTATTTTTCTTGAAGTGAAGAATTTCAGATAAGCTCAGCTACTTTACTCGGCAGAAATTACACACCTTCCACCTAAAAAATATCCAATTTTAAGGTTAATAAATATACTAGATTGAATCAAGAGTTTCTTTCTATGGATTTCCAAAATGGGTTATGTCAACTAAAGAAATATGTATTGTGCGATATCCCGGCCCTAGTCAGAAGCTATGCTTGGAACTCGATTTGACCGCCGAGCAACATCACCTAGCATGAAGGAACAAACTGCATTTGATGAGAGTGGGTCTTGTAAATAATTGAGAACCCTCTAGAGAAAATGCCTATCACTACAGAAAATAGGAAAAACGTTACATTTTACATTACATGTTAAGAGAAAACGAGGTCCACGAGATTCTCATATTATAAAGACAAGAATTAATTCCAAAACTGAAAGAAAAACAAGGAGGAAATGCTTCAAAATTTTTTAAAGAAAAGGAATTACTTTTCTAGAAGGCGAGAACAACAAGTTGAGATTTAAAAAAAGATTTGAAAGGCAACTTTTAATCAGAGTTACAGAAATTTTGAAATTAACCTAGGTTTAATTTCCTCTAAATGGTCGCTCATTTTAGCATGATTCCCCAATAAGAATAAGTGAATGTTATTTGGTGGCATTACATACATTCTAAAGACGTTTTTTTTAATATTTTAATTTATATCTAATTGCTAATTAATGTTTAATTTCATCACTGTAAAATTTTCATGGAGTACGAGTCCTTTAAATTAATATCAAATTTAACAAAACATCAAATCGGTCAACCAGAAAGCAGACATTTAAACGCCACATGTCGGTACTTATTATACTAAAGACAACTTCAAATTATTGTCAATACGACTTGAACAGATTTCTCGTTTTCTTCAACTTTCGAAACATATTTCATTAACGCGGTCGATTTATATATTAATTCATTGTTCAATTTTTTTTATTTTGCGATTCCTAGGCAAGTTGGGGATAAAATTAGTCTGGTATCCATTAAAGGAAAGTCCATAACTACCAATTCATTGAGATTCAAATAAAGTGGTGGTTAGAACGGTCTTTGTCAATTTTAAATAATCAACTCGGTTCACTTTTGAACTGTCCAAGTCTCAAGCATTTTCCCATTAATTTCCAAATTACCCTATTTCATATTAAAATTTTGGTTGAAGCTCACACACACTGCCTCAGCCACCAACACCACAATTGGCACATACATGCATTACCCACTCCACAGACACCAAACCGAAACATCAATTCACTCGGGCACTGCACACGCTGCCTGCACCAACCTAACCCCTATCCCGCACACACAAGCATTACCCACGCCACCAGAACGACTCCAAAACCACAACCCGCACACACAAGCATTACCCACGCCACCAGGACGACTCCAAAACCCCAACCCGCACACACCTCATTACCCACGCCACCAGGACGACTCCAAAACCACAACCCGCACACACAAGCATTACCCACGCCACCAGGACGACTCCAAAACCACAACCCGCACACACCTCATTACCCACGCCACCAGGACGACTCCAAAACCACAACCCGCACACACACTCATTACAAA
>JAPMOQ010010648.1:47814-121374 GCA_026543055.1 Argiope trifasciata | reverse complement strand
CACACTCATTACCCACGCCATCTGCACCACTCCAAAATCCTAAGTTGCATTCATAACCCACGACACCAGGACCACCCCAAAATCCCAACTTGCACACACGCGCATTGCCCACGCAGCCTACACCATCTCAATTACAGCTCACTCGTGCATTGTTCACACCGCCTGTACCATTTCAAAATCCCAAAACCTCAAAGCGTACATATTGCCAACTCCGCATATGCTGCGAATGCACATCATTGTGCAATTTCCATCCGCATCATGCATCTCAATCTGAGAATAAAATGCATGTTAGTATCCCCACTGCGCCTCGAAGACAAAATATTTTTTCATATTTACCCAAAAATACATTTCAAAAAGCACCAAAGTCAGCTGCTTTTATGGTAGTTTTCAGCAGCAACAGGTTGAGTTAAATTGATGAAAAAAACCGTACCTCCTGTTTTTATTCAGACAACTTTCTAAATTTTATACAAATATTTCTGGTATTTTGTACTGCTTTCTTTGTCTTATTTTAAATTCAACATTAAATATCCTCAAAGTTTGGTACTAAATTGTTCTTACCTAATATCTAACAATTATCCGACTCATTTGAATAATTCGATTAATTACAAAGAAAATAAGTTACTAATTAAATTTTGGCGAAGTGTTTTTGTATAATACAAGAATGATTCGATTTTTATATTTAAGAATGCATATTTTGGAACATGAATTATTGCAAAGTACGCTGCATTATCAAAAACTTATACTTAAGCATTTCTTTACCATTTAAACATTCCAGGTTTTTGTACTCCTTATGTTAGATGGATACAAGACTAAATGCATTTTCCTAAATATTCGACTAATAAAATTTTGAAATGTATTTTTAATTTATATTAGTTTGTTTCAGACCCAAAACTTTTATAATATAATGATTGAAATTATATTTAAATTTTTTGTAGTCGTATGTCCGAGAATTCTTGATTTGAATAAAGAAAACGATCACTAAGTAATAAAATTACATAATACTAAATAGCGCTAGATGGAAACGAAAGGCAAATATCAATATGCTAATACAATTTCAATTTCTTCCATCAATGCAAACGTACATAATCAAAGATTAATGGCATAGAAGTTAACAAGAACAACCCAAAGTATTTTTTACATAATATAATCTATACCATGTTTTAGCATTCAGTCTTAAGACAACTATTTTGGGACAGACCTTAATTTTGAGTTGCGGTCAGATGACAACACCTAATGTGTATCGACAATTTGAACTTGCTTTAAACTCGTTTGCTCGACAACGGTTCCATGAAATGAGGTCTCGAACCAGAAACCCTGCTTTTCCAAAGAACTTTACCGCGACCCTACATGAAGAATGGATTACGCCATTACACAAAATAGATTTAAGGAATTGATTCCCAATCTATAGCAGAGAAAATTAGAAATCTAAGCATCAGGGTCTACTAATATCACAATCAAAAATCGCCTTGTCTTGAAAAACAGTAAACCTTGCATTCGATAAAAATTGTTTTGATCCCAACACCAAATATTAGTTACCAAAACATTTTTAGGTGTGATAATACTCGGATTACTCTTGAATTGTGCATTTATATTGCCATAGTTAAGAATTTCCTTTTTATTACGAAATTTGATATTTCCTACATCGCGATTCGTAAACAAGTTTGAAGAGCAGATTGTAATCGGAGAAACTCATTTAAATCTGAATATTTTGATTAATGTAAATAAAAGCTGCATTAGAAAGAAACGCCAGTAATTGGAAAGTTAGATGAAGCCTTCGTTATTTGTAAGATGTTTCTCGAGAAGAAACAGTACCCAGGGTTAAATTAAAGGATTTACACAAAGTTAGAATCAATATTTAGAGGATAAGCATATCACCAAACTAACAATCTCGAAAATGTCGGGAATAAAACTGGATTCTAATTTGATTCGCTTTGGAAAATTCATTTTTTCATTAGTAAATATTGCATCAGGAAAATCGATTATCTGTGTGTTTTAACATTATATTTTGTTTAATTTAGCTATTTTAACGTTCCGTTGTAAAGAGACACTAAGGCTATGTTTTAACATTAGAGGATTGTAATGATTCCAAAGTTACTTTTGCTTCACGATTTGACTAATCATTTCCGAGAGTGAATTTGATTTCTTTTTATTCCAAATTATCTTTCCTGATTCTCAGAATGTTTTGAAGGCATTAAATTCTGGAATTTCTAAAAGGCATTAAAATCTGAACCTCTAATATTCTGAAAGAAGAGGGAAGAAATATTCAAACCATCCGAATATTCGACCCAAGTAAACTTTTAAGCGGTTTGAATACCCCAATTATGCAGAGATGCCTGGTCATTCCAATACTATAAAGCTGGAAATCCAAAAGAAAACATCCTTCGTCATCCAAACATCACATGGTAACGTTCCAAGGAATCATTGTCAGGAAATTAGAAGAATGACACAAGCAGCGATGAAAGTTTCGGTGTTTGCAGTCTATCAAATAGGGGCAGTTGTACGCGAGGATACAGATGGCGCTTCAGTTCGATATTCGAAGTCATCTCTTGGGAAATGAGCTGGAATAGAAATGATTAATATTTGCGCATATCAATCAATTACATTAAGAATACTTAGTTGGTAAAACAAATATTCTCAAATTATTTGACTTATTAAGAATATTCGCTTACTTTTACTCTGAGATAAAATAAAAATTATAAATAAATATAATTTTCTTAATGAATTTAAAACAAATTCACGAGATTATTTTTATCCCTTGGTTTATGAAAAAATTCAGATATATTCGATATAAAGAAATAGCACTAGTAAGCAAATCGCAATAATTCAAACAATAGAACTATTTAGTTGAATCACCCTATACAGAAACCGTTAATGCACATAATGATCACCTTACATAATTTAGAGCATTCTTATTGAATTCTTATCTGCCTTTCCTCATTGGTCTTTTTAATTCCATAAAAAATACAGTATCGAAGGCTAATATTTTGCCGTAAATCCCGTGCTAAAATGGTCTTTACAACAAAAACAAATCGAAGAGCGCAGATCTTTAGTTGTACAATTTCATTGAAATTATGTCTCAAAGGAGGATTTTAAAAAAATTGATTTTTTACTGTTAAGGACAAATATATTAAAATTCAAATCTTACCAACTTCAGACTTGTCATTTTATACCGATTCGTAAGGAAATAATTTGGCTTAACCAGCGTCTCGCGTTACAAATAAGATTTGAGATAATTACGCTCGTTAAGCGAGAAATTCTGGAATCAAGCTTAATTTTTAATAACGATTCTAATGAAAATTTCATAATCTACTACAATAAAAGAAGAAATCTGACATCTATTTCAGTAGCTTTGGAAGAAATGAAAGTTAAAATAATCGACTCATAAACGCAATTAAAAGAATTAAGTTACATTTTATAGTTGAAAGTATTACTTCGAATAAAACATTAAGCATTATTTTTAAAAAGAACAATGAACAGATTATACATAATCTTTTGCAACTCTTACCACGTTATTTTATTCAAATTAAAATCGGCTGTTTTTGAATTTTATATCAGAACAAACAAAAACATCTGCTCGTGCTTTTTGAATCTTGTCTTATTTCAAAATTTTTCGTCTTAACATTTTAATAGAATGTTTTGGGATTTGTTATTCTCTATTTGGATTTCCCGTGATTATTCGATAAGTTTTGTTTGTTTAATAATTCGATATCAGATGATCAGAAATAGTCAAATATTGCGAGAGATATTCAAATTTTGTGTATTCGACGTCTGCATTTCGAAATACATATATGGCGCCCACTGTACGTTTGCATCATTGAGAAGTTCAGCTGATTTCTTTTTTAAATGGTTCCCTGCTCAAATACAATAGATAAACGGAGTAAACATATTTATTCCTTCAAATTTCTCAAGAACACCAGTCTAGTGGCCAAGCTACTAAAATATTTTAATTGTGTTATTCATATTCTCAGAATTCTCAACTTTAATGAGCTAGCGAAGCTACAGTTTTCCTACTGCCTCTACTAGTTAAGCCATAGGATGCTTTAAGTTAAAAAATTATGCTCAGTGTCTTCAAATGATGGAAGTATTGCGGGTTCAAATTTTATTGCCTAATGTATTGTCACGAAGAATTGCAATGTATTGCAAAGAACAACAAGTAACAAAGTAGCATGTTTATTAGCTATAAATAACTCGTAACATGCAGGCAAAGAGCTACTGCTTGAGGAGTACAGCTTATACTTTTACAGAATAATCTAGAATTATAAGGGTTATAGAAAGTACTAGTCTTCTAGAACATTAAAAAATGAGTAAGGAATTCAAAATAAAGTTCAATCTTTTAATTAATACCACTCGGTTGGGATTCAAACCCTCAATCGTGTGTCTTCCAAGCGCATGCTTTATATCCAAGCCTCACTAACTTGGTGCATATCTTGCTTTTGCAACAGTATAGACTGGCCCAGCGGATTTGCAAAACTTCGTTATTTTGGAATTCAAAGAACATTCAACATTTGTGACCATAAAAGTTCATAAATAAGTGTTCAATCTTGATCAATTATCTCACAATTTTAATAAAAATAGTGGGGAACTTTCTCAGTATTGTTTATATGGTCAACTATCTTGTTTGCCGACCTTGTACTGTTTGCATCCTTGGCGAATTAAAGAGTCTCACTAAATGGTAATTTATCTTATTTCTAATATCATTAACAAGTTTTATTTATTGAGTTGAAAATGTGCAAATTTTTTACGCTCAAAAACCGATGTGTTCGAAGTTTAAAAGATTTGAATGCACTTTAGATAAATTTCGAAAGATCATTATACAATTAAGTTGAGGCATTAAATGTTTAAGTAAAGCAAGAAAAATTACAATAAAAGCCAAATTATCAAATATCTTCCACATAAGGGCGACATTGGAACGAAGGGAAACTATTCACTGAAAAATTAAAACAAGCGTTAAAACTAAGTGGACTTTGTTCAAATAATGATTTCAATTATGCACGTTTTCGATTCCAACGTCATTCTTCTAAATCATAATAGAATACATGCATTTGGAAAAATTGGTTAACTATAACCACTACAATATAAATTCGACATAGAAATGATATTAATATACTTTTTAATTTTATTTACTTCGCATAAAATCTAAGTTTTATGAAAACCAAAAATTCGCACAAGTTTTGTACTCTTTCAAATGTGCAATTTTACTTTAAGAAATTCAGTAAAAAGAAAGGTCTAAAGAAGTTACATATATTTTATTTATAAACACATGTTTATAAAATTATCGTGAACTATTATGTTTTGAATGAAACATTGCCAACAATAGCTGAAACTATTTTGCTATAGTATAGTAATTAGGTGAAATTTTCAATTCTAAAAACTAAATTACCAAATATTTGAGTTATATATTATCATTTTAGACTTTATGCAAAGTAATTTTAATAAATTTACTAAAAAAACTCTAAAATAGGTTCATTCACTTAGTTCATAAATGTTATCATTTACGTATTAATGGTTTTGTTCAAGAATTGCCTAATTTGCTATACGTTCAATTTTTAAAGAAAATTCCAGTTTGAAATGTTAACAATAACAAATTTTTCTGCAAAAAATTTTGGAGATATAAAATTTCAATAAAGCAATTCTTCGAATTTTAAATCGGCAGAATAACTCTATATTCACAAAGTTCGTTTTTATATTCATGCGAACTCGAAAAAACGTAACTTACCCTCCTCATTTTTCACCTCAGTGTTAATGCTGAGCAGTTGAAAGCAAAACATGATACTAAAAGCAGTAAGATTGTTTTACACTCAACCATTTATAAGATTTCAGTTGGTCACGCAGGCGCAGAAGCCAGATTGCGCATGCGCTGAGAGATTGAAGGATTGCATGTTCTTGTCCCGACAGTACAAATACTTGCTACTGTGCAGTTTCTGTGCCTGCGTGGTCTTACTGGATGGTTTGCAGCTGGCTGAGTATAATCATAAGAATCTATAATCTTAAGAAATACCAATCATCATCTTAAAAAATTCAACATCTCTTCGAAACACTTCTGTTCAAATAACCAGTTGTCTACTCTTCGTTCTAATTTGACTTCCTTGTTTTATCTCTTCTACCTCGTTTCCTTAATGCATAGACAGGTATGAGACAGATTTTCAAGGTCAGAGAATCATATATTGAATTTGCTAAAAACGGTTCTAAAACTTGATGTAAAAAGCTAAAAAAAAAGTATGAAGATCTAAGCCTTTTTAAATGATATTGAAGGATTAGTTCCACGTGCGTTTAGAGTGTAGATAAAAACAAAAAGGTTCTGACATAACGTTAGTAAAATAAGTTCGAAATTACAGACAGAAGTTTTGCAGATGTAATGCAGAATATTCAGTTGCGCAATTCATGGATGTAATAGTTTTTTACTACAAGTTATAAATACAAGAAAAGATGAAATTCAGAAATGATTTTCTTCTAATCGATATGGTTTTTACTGCATTCTTTCAAAATGAATGAAATTACTAAGAAAATCAAAAACTGTTTTTAAATTATACTTATGTAGCACTCTCTTTTTCCCCCTACACTATGATTCACTCATTACACGCCGCCCTCTGGCGAGTGCTTAGAGAGACAGTCAGTTAAGCCTCTGTTATCGTTATGTGTTGACGTGTTTTTTGTCCACTCTCTGTTTGTGTCTGTGTGTAACGTAACCTTATATGTTTTAATAATAAATTATTGTTACACAAGAAGGCTTATCTTAATTAGAACCCACCAACCACCGGTCACATTGGCACCCAACGGGTTTTAATTGCGTTTACATTGACGCCCAGCATTTAACTGCAACCCCGCATTGCCGCGCAAGCGTGCTTTTAAATTTCAGTCTTCAAAAACAGAGTAAAAGTTCCGAACACAGAAGTTTGGCTCAATTTTTTCACGTAAAAGCAATTCTAATGCACACCCTGTGCAAGATCATGGATTATGTTAATTCCCCGCCCTGGAGGAAAAAGGCTTTCTATTGCTAAACGGATGGGATAGATCCCATCGTTGCTTCATTAAATGATAAGTACTTATTTTTGTTTCTGTTTTTGAATACTTTATTTCTTTAGCCATCCTGGTAAAGAATACCATGCTCATTCATACGTGTAGATTAAATAAATTTGTTTTAACTTAATTTGCCACACCCCTGGCATATGTATACTAATGTTGTATAAAACTCATGATATTACAGTCAATTTAAAGTTTTGTAAAAGCAGTTCTTTAAAAGTTTATCTCATATTTCTATATGTATATTTTCTATTGATGTTAAAAAGTTATATTTGTTTGAAAAAATATTTCTTTCAAACTAATAATATATAGTTTAAATTTCATTCATCAGTTTCGGTTTCGGAACGAAACGCAAATGTTGCTCTTTTGCCGCACCAAATGTCTGCTTCCCCCCCCCCTTTCTATCTCTTCGCTTTTCGAAATATTAATGTGATACACCGGATGCAGAAAAATAATCTGAATGATTCATTTATGATATATTAAATGAGTAGAAATGAGTAGTATTACTGGCGCAAATAAATAAAATAGAAAGGAAAGATCTTTTCCGATTGTGGTTTCAAAGATTTAATGTGTGTATATATATAAAAAAAAAAGTGATCATTATTTCTATCAGAACTGTTCTGTATTTTATTTTTTAAGCGCGTGATATAGAAATATATTCTTTTTCCTTTTTATGAGTATTCATACAACTTTTCATGATTATTATTGATTTGATTATTCTTTAAGAAATGACATGTTCTTTTAATACATTTTGGTAAATATTATTTTATTGAAGAGTTAAATATAATGTAAAAGACGTGATTTCGTGAACAACGGAAAGGTGTTGTGTACAAGTGCCTAAACCTAACAACAGGGATGAGTTTCTTGGGTAAGGGTCTTAAAGCTGATCTCATCTTTGTGGCTGAGGAAATGGGTATTGAAGTCATGAAAGATGCGCGTCTCCCCGACATTAAAGACTTAATAATACACAGTCAAAACTACGATGAAGACTTTGTACGAGAATTCCTAAATTCGGTAATCGGCGAAAGGATTGCCGCAAAAGAGGAAGAAAAAGTTTCTCGTGAAAACGCGTTTAAATTACAAAAACTTCGTTTGGAATTAGAAGTCCAAAAACTTGCACAACTATCGCCTTCAAATTCCGTCGCTGCATCACCAAATCAACTAAATTTACAACTCAAGAGTCTAATCCCTGAGTTTGACCCTCAACAAGATGACATGTCACTGTTTATCAATGTCTTTCAAAGACAAATGAAATTTTAAAAAATAGATAAGAAAAATTGGGTAGCATATTTACTTGGCGTTCTGCCAAATGAAGTTGTAAAAATTATTTCAAGAGAATCTGAGGAAAAAGCTCAAGATTTCGAACATATAAAAGCTATGCTTTTAAAAAGATATAAATTAAACGCAGAGAAATTGCGACATCTTTTTGCAACTCATAGAAAAAACCCAGAAAAATCTTGGAAGGATTTCCATTTTGAGTTAAGAAATTACTTTGAAGGATGGTTAGAAGAATTGAATATCCAGGACTTTGATAAGCTGAAGGACTTGCTGATCCTCGATCAAATGAAAAAACGTGTCCCTCCTGAAGTAAAGGACCATTTCTTGGATGTATGGTGTGAATGGGTCACTCCCGATGGCCTAATAGAGAAACTGGACACCTACGACAGTCTGCGCCCAAACAGTAAAGAAACACAAGCTTACAAGTCGGAAAACTTCAAGAAACCAGCTGATTATGGAAAATCAAATAGAAATAGGACTTTTAACGCTAAAGGTCCAAAGTTTCAAAATGAACATAATCCTGATCGACTGTCTCTGTCTGGGATTCCCAGTCAAAGTAGGCGGTATCCCGGGGTCCCCAGTCAAAGTAGGCGGGACTCCATTAACAGAGTTCACGAACGAAATAATGAGAGACTTGAAGAGGACAGAAGACCCCTGAACTGTTATGGTTGTGGAGCTCCTGGAATAATCAAAGCAAAATGTCTCACATGCAACCCAGCATTGAAACTAAATCCTGATGTATCGTCAAGTCTCAATCATATGAACTTTTACAGTTTTTCAATGGAGGATAAACAAATAAGCATCATTGATATCTCTGTCTGTAACACTCATGCAGCTGTTTGTGCCGACACAGGTGCAACACATTCAGTAGCTGGAGAAAAGCTATTTGAACTTCTTAAGAAGAACGGCTTGAAATTCAAAAGCCAAGTTATAGATATGACACTAGCTGATGGCCAAATTCAGAAAACGGAAATACTCACTACAACTGTAGACATTACGGTTAAGGGTAAAAGTACTCCGACAGAAATCATTGTATTGAAAAACGCTCGAGGAAACAGAACTCTTCTAGGTGTTGACTTTTTGAGTAAAGCAGGAATCGTCCTAGATCTCTGCAACAGGCATTGGTATTTCTCAGAATCTCCGCGAATCAAATATGATTTTATTAAAACACCACCTGACATAAACGCTCTGCTGGCAGTTCCTACTACTCCAAATCCCTGTGATCTTCGTGAAAATGAAGGAACAAATCTTTCGCATGAACAAAAACGTCGCCTCAACTCCCTTCTCGTAGAATACGAGACATGCTTTCAACCAGGGGGAGAGCCTACACCTTTCATCGAACACAAAATTGATACTGGAGATAAGCTTCCTGTTGCAGTACCTCCTTACAGGTTGTCGCCTGCCAGACAAGAGATTTTGAAGAAGGAAATTGATTCACTTCTCGCCTCTGGAGTAATCGAAGAATGCGATTCTCCCTATGCCGCTCCAGTAGTGCTAGTTCCAAAACCCAACGGTGATTTTCGTCTTTGCCTGGATTACCGGAAGCTCAATGCGGTTACAAAGCCTGATCCCTATCCTCTTCCGCGGATGGATGACCTATTGCAAACCGCAAAACAAACAGCTTACATGTCTACCATTGATTTAAAAAGTGGATACCATCAAGTTCAAAATGTATCCTCCTGACAAAGACAAAACTGCATTTGTTTGTCAATTTGGAATTTACAGATTTACAAGGATGCCGTTTGGATTAAAAACAGCACCCGCGACTTTCCAAAGACTCATGGACATTTTCCGAAATGGCCTTAAAGTTAAGACTTTAGCATTATTAGATGATTTGATTGTTATATCTTCTACATTTGAAGAACATCTTGAAGATTTACGTCAACTATTTGATCGCCTGAAATACTTTAAATTGCATGCTAATAGAAACAAATGTAATTTCGCTTGCCCCAAAGTAAAATATTTAGGTCACTATATCACCAAGGCTGGTATTGAAGTTGATCCTGCAAAAGTTGAAGCAATAGTAAAAATTCCTCCTCCCAAAAACACAAAACAAGTCCAAAGTTTTTTGCAAACCTGCAGTTGGTATCGTCATTTTTTATACATCAGTTTGCAGAAATTTCTCGCCCATTAAGCAATCTTACTAAGAAGAAAACCACATGGAAATGGGGCGAAGAAGAGCAGTGTGCATTTGATGCATTAAAAGAAAAACTAATTTCTCCACCGGTTCTAAAACAAGTCGATGACACTAAACCATTTGTTATCCGAACAGATGCCTCAAATTATGCTCTAGGAGCTATCCTTATTCAAGGAAAAGGTGAAGAAGAACATCCCATAGAGTATGCGAGTCGTTTACTTACTTCATCTGAAAGAAATTATTCTACAACCGAGAGAGAAGCATTAGCAGTCGTATGGGCTCTCGAAAAGTTCCGAGGTTACATAGAAGGTGCACAAATTACAGTTGTGACTGACCATCAACCCTTAAAATGGCTGTTGAGTCTGAAATCACCAACAGGCCGATTGGCAAGATGGGCTTTACAGTTGCAATCATTTGACCTGACAGTAGAATACATCCCTGGTAAAGCTAATGTTATAACTGATATGCTCTCGCGACCTGTATGTGTTCACAACAATTCTAATTGTGAATTATGCACTATATCTATTGATTTGCCATCAAGAAAGGCCAGTGATATGCGTGAAGAACAGTTAAAAGATGACGATTTGAAGAAAATAATAGACTGTTTCGAAAACAATGATAAAGATGAAAATTTTGCGAACTGGTCAAACCGAGGTTACCTTATGAGTAATGGTTTACTCTATCGCTACTCTCCAGATTCTGAATCTGAAAAAGCACAATTGGTTGTTCCAAAGCAAGAAAGGGAAAGAGTTCTTAGAGAACACCATGATGCCCCTACAGCTGGACATTACGGCACTGAAGGTACTTATAATAAAATAGCCTCACGATACTATTTTCCTGGAATGAAATCCTACCTTTCAGAATGGATAAAGCATTGTCCAGAATGCAACCGTTACAAGGCTAACAACCAAAAGCCTGCTGGATTGTTAAGAACTCCAGTATATTCTCAAAGATTCGAGATAATTTCGATTGACTTATTTGGTCCTCTACCACGGACGGCTACAGGAAAACAGTGGATTTTTATTGTGGCAGACTGTGCTACAAGATGGGTTGAATTATTCCCTCTTTTTCATGCCACCGCGCATGAATGTGCTACAACATTAATCGAAGAAGTATTTATGCGGTATGGCATACCTAGAAGAATCATCGGTGATAACGGATCACAATTTATTAGTTCCGTACTCCAACAAATCTGTTGTACTCTCAATATAGACCAATGTTTAATTCCAGTCTATTTTCCCCAAGCAAACCCTGTCGAAAGGAAAAACAGAGACCTTAAACCTCGTCTAGCAATACTTGTGGGAGATGAACATGATACATGGCATTCGAAACTTCCTGTAATTCGATTTGCCATGAATACAACTATTTGTGATACTACAGGACATACTCCTGCCTTCCTACAATTTGGAAGAGAACTGCGCACTGTTGACGATGTTGTGCAAAATTTCAAAGCCGTGGTTGAAAATGATAACTTTGTTCCAGAGATAACCCCATATCTCAAAAGATTTGCACATATCACTAATGATATACGAGACCGAATAGAAAAGAAGATCAACGGAAGAAATACTATGATAAAAATCGAAGAACTGTTTATTTTTCTCCTGGTGATAAAGTTTTGGTAAATTTGCATCCCATTAGCAAAGCCAAAAACAAGAAGACCTCAAAGTTTATGCCCAAACGTGATGGTCCATATCTTATACTAACTCAGAAGTCGCCAACATCATATGTTATTTCTAGTTTTGACAAGCCTTCAGAACCGATTGCAACCTATCATGTTTCTGCACTTTCGCCTTTTAAAGATGTGGCGTCAAAGCCAATTGCTCCACTCAGAAAGCGAGGTCGACCACCAAAAATCACTGTGGCACCCCATGCCACAAATCAAGACGCTTCATCTGCTCCAAAAATCACTGTGGCACCCCATGCCACAAATCAAGACGCTTCATCTGCACCAAAAATTACTGTGACACCCCATGCCACAAATCAAGAAATTTCGTTTGTGCCTAAATCTTCTCGGCTTAAACCCTTTACCCAGAGAAACCAAAGGACAAAAACAAGAACACAGACTGCAACAAGAGCTCCTACTTCTAGTACTGGCTACTTGCCGGGACGTCGGCGCAGCCAGAGGGGGAGACTGTAGCACTCTCTTTTTTCCCCCTACACTATGATTCACTCATTACACGCCGCCCTCTGGCGAGTGCTTAGAGAGACAGTCAGTTAAGCCTCTGTTATCGTTATGTGTTGACGTTTTTTTTTGTCCACTCTCTGTTTGTGTCTGTGTGTAACGTAACCTTATATGTTTTAATAATAAATTATTGTTACACAAGAAGGCTTATCTTAATTAGAACCCACCAACCACCGGTCACACTTAAAAATTATTTACAGAAAATGTGCTACTTTCAGTATCTCCAATTACTCGCGAAAATTAAATAATACTTGTAAAATTCTGGCCCAAAATCATTTTCTCTGAACACGTTGCATTCAATGAGTTAAAAACATAAATCAAGGTAGATATGCTGAAACTTTTTCTCACACTCTTCAATAAAGATCTTATTCCCCTTCCTCCACTCAAAATTCTGGAACTTGGGTAAGACTGCCAATAACTTCCGTCAAAATAGAGAACGATAGTTACTAAAGTTATGTTTGGAGGGAGAATTTTATAGTAACGGTTGGCCAGAATCTAGCATTTTTACTGAATCTATTCGCTAGAATATGGATTTTGAGCAGCTTTTACTATCTAATGTCTAAATTTATCAAAACATTACAGTTCTAGACATAAAATAGCATGCCTAATTTCATTAATTTAAGGCATTGCGTGTACATGCATGAGAAAGTGCAGACAAATGGATAGTCAGCCGTTTAACAGATTTGGTTCAAAACTCGACAAGTGTGTATATTTTAGATGCTAAGCTTCTGTATTAGCCTGTATTCTTTGAACTTGGAATCATAATTCGATGCATAATTATTCACTTGCTACAGGGGCTTGTTAATTACACAAAAAAAATATATTCAAGTGCTTCAAGTTGAATTTCAATGGAAAATGAATCTATATCTTTTTAACATTCCATAGGTGTTTTCAACGATTAAAATTTAAATAAGGAATGTAAGGGTAATTAATGAAATTTTTTTTTAATGAAATGACAAAATGATGTGCCATCTTGAAGTGCAACCGAGAGGTACTATTCGAGTGCAAAGGATTAAATGCATTCATGAGAAATTTGCCTGTCTGTTTGTCGGAGAACAAGAGAACGTAAAAACTACAAAACGTTGAGATTCGATAGAAAATATTTGGTACACAGTTTTAGGATCTAAAATTTAGATCCACTTCAAACTTCGAACCTAATCCAGCAAGGAAATCAGACTGTATATTCGTATGCATGTAGACATGATTATTAAAAAGAAACCAATGACGCAGGTAAATGAAATTTGCTATCTGATCTTGTAACTAAAATAGCAGCATTGTGTCAAATGTTAATCACTTAATGGATCGAAAAGATGTTCAAAATGCCTGTTAGGGTTTCTTTATATTTTTCATTGCATAAAAAATGCATTTCAATATTTCTCAAATGCATTTTTATGCGATGTCAATTTTCAATCTTTTAAGTTGCATTAAATGCCTCGTGTTTCGGTCTTTTGAAAATGAAAATCTGTGCAAATGGCATTCACAGCTGTTTTAAGCCGTAGAAAATAAAGGAAAGAGATAGTATCATTATAGGGGAATATGCGAGAAACTTCCGGGAAGATCATTTCGCTCATTTTGTACTCGGGTCGCGTCGGTCGAATGCCACTTAGTCATACCAAACCCGAATGAGATTTAGCTCTTTCTGTTGAAGGCAGAGGTGTGGCTTATCGTTGTTAACGAGCACCGTTCAGGTGAAAGGACGACTTTGCTCGAACACACACAACCCTTTTCAGGGTGCGGTCGAACTCATTCATCCATCAGCAAGTCAGAATTTTGATCCAGATCAGAGACCGACTCATCCCTCATTCAGTACCCCAGACGTTATGGGCACTTGGAGGACTTTGCAGTCACGACCTATTGAACGTGCCCCAACTGCCATGTGCCAACATGTCTTTGACCGAAACGAGGACACTCGCTACCTTTCAGTTACGAGACTGGAGATCTGCCAACCGGGCTACCGCGGTCCCTAATTTTGTACTAGCCTCGGTTTTACATGTATTCTAGCATTTTGAGTTGAAAATACGATTAGGAGGTTTGATTAAATGATTGATTAGATGATTAAATGATTGGATTAAATGATTTGATTAGGAGGTTGATGATTTAATTGAAGATTGAATCATGATTTGGTTGAAGAAATTTCACAAGATCCTCTGGGTGTATTTTTCCCTTTTTTAATTTTCAAAACATTATACGTGATAATATTTTACAAACATCCTAACGCATTCATTGTAAACTGGTGACTTATATCAAATAGAATTTGTAGTTTCACTCTTTGAATTTGAGCTGCAAACTGACAAAATTTATTTTTTACGTTTTTCTATGAATATCAGAAAACGGCAAAGAAGGTCAAAGAACGAGAGGTGATCCAAAACCAAGTTTACGAGGCAAAGAAGAAATGCATTAGTACCAATAGACTCGGGATACAAATGGTAATTAAGAAACATATGGTGTGGTTACTTCGCTACATAATCACCAAACCTGTTGAGGTATTTATCACACCACTGAAGAAATTTGTTTTACCCGAAATTTTCTAGAATTTTTTGTTTTTGGTAATAATCAGGTCCTCGGCTATAGAGCAAGTTCTTGGCACCTTTTTGAACATCACCGTCTGATATGAAAAGTTTATTTTTTGTATTGTTTCCGATAAGTGTTTCTTCAATGCCGGAAAAAGGAAATATTCACTTGGAGTCCAATCGGGAATGTATGGGAGGGATGACTCCAGACTTTCCAAATAAATGTTTCCGGTGATTTCTCTGCCCGCTTCAAAAGAATAACTCCATGGTGCCACCTGTTGTCTGCTCATTGCTTCGCCCCCGTACACTTCCCGATTTGCCTGTGAATATCCGAGGAGGACACATTCTTAACCCATAGAAATCGTATAACGGCTTGCATCTCTGCGCGAGATCTCTTCTCTAGACGTTTTGCCATTTCTGTCGCTGTTTCGTGTCTCAGTACTTACACTATCCCCTCGAACGACCAGCTAATACAACTAAAGCTACCTCTCTCAGCATTGGTTAACAATATTCCCATCCACAATTTCTTCTTTTCAAATATTGCTGCTTGTGAACTTTTTTTTTTTGACTCAGCCCTCGTATTTGCTTCCATCACAGGACTTTGTTCCTTGTCACATTCGCTGCCACTGATGCATCCGTGCGTTGAAAATATGTAATTGTACCAAACCACCTATTTTATAAGATGACGCCTTCTCTACTACAGTTAAAAGATAGCAATAAAGGGGTCATCTAATTAGACACATGGTCCTGATATCGGCGTGGGTAGTGGCAGTGAATGTGTTAATGTTCAGAGAGTGTCTATCAATGAGAAAAATGACTGAATGGATTTAATTCTAAACTAATTAGCTTTGTAGACCATAATGCCTATATTGAAAATGATCTAGAGGTAAAGTAAAAGTCGTCGTTATTTTACTTTTTCTTTCTACAAAAAGTCACCTCTTGTTTGGTTTGTTAAAATATATTTTCTAAAAGAATACGACAAGCATTTTCACTGAATTATACGTTCTAGAATTCCAAAAAAATAAAGAAATATTTGAATTTCTTTTCTTACTTTGCTCATTGATACTTATAACAATGATATGCGGATATAGAGGTTTGCGATTTCAACGCCTTTCTTAAACCATTTATTACAAGCTTCTTAACAAGTAAGGGACGCGGTGGCCTGATGGTAAGGTCTCGGCTTCGAAGCCGGAGGGTTTCAGGTTCGAAACTCGATTCCGCCGAAGAACCGTCATGTAAATGGGTCTCTTGCACATTAAATCCGTCAGGCCAAACGCACTCCCGCTAGTATGGAGAGGAGCGTGACACCTCATGTGTCATCCGATCGGGGTTCAAAATGACGAGGTGCGTCCCCGAATAGCCTTAGAGTTGCTTTCAACGGGACGTTAAAATAATTAAACTAAACATCCACAAAAAGTCATCTCCTTGTTTTGTTTTTTAAAATATGTTTTCTAAAAGAATATGACATGCATTGTCATTGAATTATACGTTCTAGAATTCAAAAAAAAAAAAGAGAGAGAGATTTGAATTTTTTTTTTTTACTTTACTTATTTATACTGAAATCAATGATATGCGGATATACAAGTTTGCAATTTCAACCACCACCCAGTCCCTCATTTCTGTGTATTTCACCTTGATTTCAATGCCCTTCTTTAACCATTTATTACAAGCTTCCTAACAAGAACGCACGTTTTCCTTTCATTTTTTGTATACTTTAATGAGTGTTCTCTGCTTTATCATGTGGGGAAGAGAATCTAGAGTGCCTTTTTTGATACGTGTGCGTACATACATTTTCTTCGGACATGCTCCAAAATTTTATAGAAATTTATAACTTTTACGGACAATGGATTTTAGAATAAGCAAAAGTGGACAAAAACATGAAACTTTATTTTTATCTTTTCCTCACCAAAATATGTATTTATATTCAACCAAAATAATATTATACGACATATTGTTCCATAAAATGAATATTTCAATCGCCAAGAGGAAAAAAATACATCTTAACGGTTTTCCTCAAAATGATATTGTAATTATATTGAAATGCCTTTGAAATGTTCCAGGTGTTTTAATTTTCAAGGAAATTAAAAGAATAGATAATAAATAATGATTAAACATTATAAGAAAATAGGGTACGCATTTTTTATTTCGAATTTTTTTTAGGTAGTTAAAAGTCTATTTCAGTTCTGTGAAACATACATTTCTTAAGAAAATTGAGTAATTGTGCGTAAAAAAATTTGGAATTACAAAATTATACACAGCTTTATTTCACATAAATTTATATTGGATCATAAGGAATATTATCTTTTATAATAAGGATTATTATATATCTTTTAATTTTTTAAAAATATTTTGTTTTAAAAAGCTTATTTAAAAGAAAGTGGACGTATCTATATTTTAATGCACATACACATAAAACTTCATACTCTGCTTAGTTCTCAAAAATGCCTGATAGCGTTCACCGTCCTCTTAGCCATAAAACAATACGCCAATTTTATTTCCATTTTTGTTACACTTTAAATTGCGTTCACTTTTATCCGTTCGATTTATTCCTTTTTGAGTATGATACCCGAAATTCAATAGAAATCTACAATTTTTACTGGAAATGAGATTTCATTTATGCTGCTCAAAACCTCTCTATCTGTTGGCTGGTTTTGACAGATTTCATGCAAAGAGTTTCGCCTCATTCAAATAAACAAATAAAACATGAAATTAATGTAATAACAAATTTTTATAAACAGTGTCTTACTTTCTTCAACTATAAGAAATCATTATGTGGACAAGTATATATGCTCGTTATTTTTTCGGATTTTAGGATGTTCAGAATGTTAAAAAGTCATCAAAATCTTGAATGCTTGTCTTATTATTTTTCCCTGATATTCATGTCTTTTTAAGAGGTTTTTTTTTTTTTTTGAATAAATGTGTGATTGGCTAAACAATCATAAAAAGACTTTTAAAAATTTCACGCTATCATGCGTAGTTTCCTTTTTTGGAAACTGAACAATTCCTCTGATTCGAACAACAAACTCTTTCCCTCGGATCCATAAGAATCCTCTGAGTAATTTTAGACAAAGGGTTACTTATTTTTACTAAAGTTTAGAGGAAAAAGTCCCATTCATACAAACGATCTAAGGAACACAATATATTAGCTGTACTCCAGTTTTCAAAATTAATCAAAAGGATTTTGGTGTTTATAATTTTTTTAGTTTAGTTAGTTTTAGTTTATAATTTTTTTAATTTAGTTGTATTAACCCTTAACACTCCGATATCTCCTCTCAGGCACCATTCAGAATAGTGCATCATTTTATCAATTATTCATTATTTTCTTACATTTTAAGTGATAAAAATGTCTAGATTAATTTTATAGAAAAATTCAATTTTAAAAAATTCATATATATTTATTATTCGGAGCAATAAACCAGTCGTCTTATTCGGCACATATTCATGCACCGCATTACTTTTCGGAGCACTAAAGGTTAACATCCAACACTAGGGTTATTTTGGTACGGAACTCGTAATCCCGATTAGATGATGAGGACGACGCCTGAGCTGTCACCTCCCTCTCCAAGCTTCCGCTTAAGAAATTTTTAATTCTGATTTCTTAGTTTAAATTTAAAGTTATACAATTATTTGCTTGTTCCTGCCTGATTGAAAGTGCATAAATTTTTGTAGTCCTTAAATTAGGAATAAAATTTTTTAAATTCGATTTAGATGTAAATATACAGTTTACTTAGAGATTTCAGTGCACTTCCATATTAACAAGATGCCTCATATCTATAAATAAGTTGAATACTTCCTTTATTACTGTACTAGCCGTCTTTGGCGACCAGATGGTGAGTAATGTGTTCTAAAATTTTCTATTAAATACTTACATACCTTGTTCTCATTAATTTATTAACCATATATATTTATACTTCAAACGTTAATAGTCACGTAACTCGTACTTTTATAAAAAGCGTTACGATTATTTGTTCATTGCACTTTATCTCTTTCTGATTTGCAATCAGCTGTTGTGGAATTATTTTATCCAGTCATGTGCTGAAAGTTACATTTTTTTTTAAAGATTTAATTTCCAATAATAGTAGATTTTTTTTCAATGTGAACTTCTTTCAATAAGATGGCAACACGTTGATAAAAGCTCATTCTTTCCCTTTGATTTGCTCGTGCTGATTAAATTTTATTATTTTGCCCGAAATATATGGTTACAATATTTTTTTAATAATTCGTCAAAAATAGAAGTCACATGTCAATACTTATACCATTAAAAACTAATTTTTTTCTTTAATTTCATGCAAAAATCATGTTTGTGTTGTAATATTTTCGGAAGTTATAGCGAAAAAACCCCAAAATGTTGCTTAATTTTCAATTAATTTAAATTCTAATTAAAAATTTGAAGGAAAAAAATCGCTCCGAGGTGTACATTCCCGAACTCCAAGGTATACACTTGTCAAATTTTGTAGCTCTAGGTCGAACGGTCTGGCCTGTAGAGCGCCAACACACACACATTGAGCTTTATTATAAGTATAGATTAAAATCCATTATTACCATTAATATAGCTACCTAGTGTGTCGAATTTTATTTAAAATCTTGCCATTTGCTTTAACTGTTTTTAGATTTTGTCTCTGATCTGTGTAGTGTGGATAAAAATTCGATACACTCCTGTCAGTAGTGAATTTCCACATTTCAATGCATGAAGATGTTTTTCTTCTAGGTTAAAAGTGAAATTATCAGTCGATGTCCAAAGGTTTTGAACTTCAGATAAGTGGGAATTGAATAATATGAGCTTTTAAATAACAGAAATCAGTGTTACAGAAGAAAAAAAAATTAAATATGTTCATAAGGAAAACTGCAGGCTGTTGAAAGTGTTTTTAATTAATTTGAATCACTACTTTATTTTTAAAAATCTGAAATTTTACTTTTTGCATTTTTCTCTAAAATAATAGAAGCACTATGACCTTAATGAAGAACCATCGGTCTTTTTCCAAGTTTTCAAGTACATTTTAAAACATCATCGGAATAGATCTTTTCCAGGTTTCTATTTATATGCATATATTATATACATTATTCATCCTCATAATATATTTAATATTATGCTGTCAATAATTGTAAATCGAGAAATAAATATAAATCCATGTTTTTCACATAACCAGTTGTATGCTAGATGCTTACGAGTCGGACAGTCAAGAAATGTATTTGTTTCTACTATATATATATATAATATAATTTACGTTTTTCCTTTATATATCATTTAATTTCAATGAATGTATTCATTTCCGATAAGAAAATAAATATAATTATTTCTATCATCCGTAATTATACAAGACAGTTATTTTAAATTTCAAATATTTCCAAATTTATTTCTTCTGCAGTAGCAATGCGCCGGGAGCAGATAGTGTTATATAAGATTAGGAATAATTTATTTCTCGCCTCTTCCACATTTCTTGCCTAATCTGTTGCTGTGAATGGACGTACCTTGTTGCAAACGAATTTAATCACATGATATGTGGGCGGAGCTAACCGCGAAACCCACGTGGTATCGTAAGTATGTGTATATGCATGTAAAAAGTTTCGGTTCTCTTCTGTGAGTGTGCGCGTGTAATATGGTTTTGTTTTCATGACGGTAGCTTCTAGAATGGCTTACCGAATATACCTTGTCTCGGAATATAATTAGAAATTATATTTTTCTCGGATTAATTGTTTACATGTCTTTATTTAGAATATGTACGTTGTTAAATCTTGTTAAGTTTGCTGTTACAAATAAACTGTTTAAAAAGACAACCAGCTCGTCATTCCTTGGAATCTCGTATATTTTAACTTGGTGATATACCATCATTTATTATTTTCATGGTGCCGAAACCCGGGAATATGCTTTTGGATAATCAAAAATCTTACTTGTGATGTCGGATTAGAATTTGAATTAATTCTCTTGGATTCGGAATATGAACTCGGACCCGGAATAGAGGTACTGTACCAATTTTATTTGCTAAGGATGGAGACTATTGAAAAATTGAAAAGTAAAAGGAAAAACGTTCGTACTGCCAGTACGAAACTCATGACTGTTATTTACCCGTTTCTAGAAATATGTAATGTAAGAATTGAAAGCGATCGAAATAAGCTTTCGCGGCACTTACTAAATGTCGAGGAAAAACTTAAAGAACTTAAATCTTTAAATAGTAAAATCGAAGAATTAATAACTGATAAGGAAGCTTTCGAAAGTGATATTCAGAGCTCCTTTGATTATGATGAAAAGTTAAATGAAGTTAAGTTTCAAATTAAATGTAAAATTGAAACTAGAACCGAACAACTACCTGATTCATCTCCCTCATTTCATGGTCCAGTTAATGTAGAAACTAACCATTCTGCAACTTCTATTAATTTGCCAAAATTAAGAATTTCCACATTTAGTGGAGATCCCAGCACCTTTTTGGAATTTTTTAACAGCTTTAAAAGCGCGGTTGACAGCAATGAATCTCTAAGTAATGTCGACAAATTTATTTATTTGAAATCCTTTTTGTCCGGAAAGGCCCTTAAAACTGTTTCTGGTTTTTCCCTAACAGAAAAAAATTATAAAGCATGTTTGGATCTTCTGGAAGATAGATATGGGAAAAAGGACCGTTTGATTAGTCATTTTATAAATAGGCTATTAGAAATTGAACCAGTCAAATCCTCCTTTAATATCAGAGGCTTGAGAAGGTTACATGACGAAAGCGAAATAAGTATTAGAAATTTAAATGCAATGGAAATTGATTCAGAAAATTACGGACATTTATTGATTCCAATTTTATTGAAGCAATTGCCCCAAGATTTAGTTATAGAATATCATCGCAAAAGATATCCTGATAAAACTGGTGATGTAAAAGAACTAATGAAGTTCATAAAATTTGAGATTGAATCTCGAGAATCTGCGAATATTGTTGCCGGTCGTGCTCATAAATTTCCAGAATATTCTAAGCAATATTCCCGAAATTCCTATTCTCATGAACAGTCTAATAAATTTAAAAATAATACTCCTTCATCTGCTGCTTTAAACACAGTTGTCAAAAATGTGTGTATCTTTTGTTCTTGTGATTCGCACCCTGCATTAAAATGTAAATCTTTAACAAATGAGCAAAAACGTTACAAATTAAAGAAAGAAGGTTTTTGTTATCGTTGCATGATGTATAAACATTTGATGTCCCAATGTAAAGTTAAAATTACTCCTTGCGAAACTTGTCAGAGTTCGCAACATAATGCTTTATTTTGCCCGAAAAACAAAAATAAAAATCCCTCTAATTGTGAATCTAAAGAAGAAACCGACGAAAAGCAGGTAATCATGACTTCTGTTTTGAATCCTGAAAATAAACCCGGCAATTATGTAACGTTGCTACAAACAGCTAAAGTCGAAGTTCAAGGTAATGATTCTCGAAAGTTAATTGCTAGAATATTGTTTGATTCAGGATCTATGAAAACATTCAGGTTAAAGTGTAGCACGGTGTGCCCCCGAGTTTATCGCCAATATAGCAACCCAACGGAACTTTCTTACAGTAACCCTAATTCTGTTTTGTTTACTAGTTTTTACAATAGTTGAGTTGTTCAGGTACTACAACTGTTTTATAATAAATTTAATATTTAAAATATCAATTTGAGATTATTTAAATTTTGCTTATTATTTTAATTTAAAATTTATTATACAAAGAAAGTTTAGAATAAAATTAATATTAATTAAAATAACATTTATTTCATTGTTTTTGTGTTAATATTTACAAAAATTTTTTTTCGTTTTCATACTTTTAATTAACACTATGTGAATTCGCAAATCGTCTGCGTTTTCGTATTAAAAGAAGTCTGCCATGGAATTATTCGCAGTTCTCGTAATTCTTTTGGTGCTCCAACATTTGGTTCCCTCGAAATATTATTATGTCTGCAATCGTACAGAAGTGGATGTTTGGTAGTTGGGATGCTAGGCACTATTTCGAACCTGCTGAATGGATGTGTTCCGTTCTATTAAAACTTGGTAACTTTGTTTTCATAAATATTAACTATTAACTCTCTATTTTGTAATATTATCTTTCTTTTATTGTGGTATTTATATTCTTTAGTTTTTCAAATATGGCAACATTGTTTTTAAGGTTTATGGAATTTTGTTTTTTGTTTATCATTTTGAATAAAGTTGGCGTTCGACATTTGATGCATGTTTTCTTTTCCACTGCTCGGAATATCTCACCAAGCTTTTGCTTTAAGTGTTTTATATTTAATATAAGTGTAAGGCGTGAGCACGCAACATTTGGCGTCCGCGACAGGACTTTTAATTATGGATAAAACGAAAGTTGAAAAGGCTGAACGAACTGTCGTTAGATCTGCGTTTACAAAACAATGCAACCTTTTGGAATCTCTAATAGCTGAAAAAGGATTTGGCGATTCAGAGGTAAATGCTAAATTTCTAATTATTCAGTCTAAAATTGAGAAATTAAAAGAATTAGATAAAAGTATTTTCTATATAATGTTGGAAGATAGTGATGAAGCAGAGTTGGAAAAAGAAATTTCAGTACGCGATGAATATGAGGAAAGATTTTTAAAGTTGAAATTTTCGATTGAAGAGAATAATCGCGGTAAAGCTGATAAAGTGTCGAATGCTGTTAATGAAACCCCAAGATACAAATTACCTAAAATTGAACTGAAGAAGTATAACGGGGATTTAATGGAATGGCTTGGATTCTGGAGCCAATTTTCAAAAATACACGAAGATGCTAGCTTGGCACCAGAAGACAAATTTCAGTATCTGATTCAATCGACTCAAGACGGTTCGAAGGCAAGGGAAGTAGTGCAAAGTTTCCCACCTACGGCACAAAATTATCCAAAAGTGATTCAGAGTTTGAAAGAACGTTTCGGTCAAGAGGATATGTTGGTGGAAGTCTATATAAGAGAACTTTTGAAATTAGTTATCAAGAACGTTGCAAAACCTTTGCCAATTCATGATGTATACGATAAATTGGAATCAGCTATGCGAGCGCTTGAATCACTCAGTATAACAGCGGAAAAATGTGCTCCATTATTGTATCCACTTGTTGAGAGCAGTTTATCCGAAGATATTTTGCGCACTTACAGAAGAAATGTTGATGCGGATCCAACTCCTACTGGTCGCTTAGAAAAACTTATGAAATTCATTAAGACTGAAGTCGAAGCCGAACAGAGAATTTCAATGGCAATGGATGGCTTTGGACTTGCCAAAAAGGACTTAAGGGTTCGAACCAATAGATTATCAAAAAATGAAGATGTGGCTACTGCTTCGGAACTCTTGGTTCACAATGAAACAAGGTTATTCTGCCTTTTTTGTTCAAAAGCACATTCTAGTTCTGATTGTTTTATTGCTCAGAAAATGTCACTCGATGATAAACGGAAGACATTAAGAGCTAAGCAGGCTTGTTTCTCATGTTTAAAGGTCGGACATAACGCAAAAAGGTGTCGAATTAAGCTTAAATGTATAATATGTAGCAAGCACCATGTGCCGCTTATGTGTCCGATGTTATCCGAGAAGAAAGAAACTAAAAACCTTAGTTTTGATGAGATAAAACCTGAGCAAAATCTTTCTGCGTTGTCTACTTTTGCCAAGGAACCCAAGGTGTTTTTACAAACTTTAAAGATAACAGCTAGGGGACTACGCCGAAAAAGAGCTGTTCGAGCTCTAGTTGACACAGGATCCCAAAGGTCATATATTCTGAAGGAAACAGCCTCGGAATTGGGATGCGAATCATTCAGACAGGAAGTTATAATCCATTCCCTTTTCGGTGGACTTAGGACTTCACAGAAAAATCATTCCTGTTTTAATGTTGAACTGGGAAGTCTTGAAGGCAGTTATATTGAAAATTTCGAGATTTTGGATCAGCCCATAATTTGCGGAAATGTCAATTCTATAAAAAGAGGTCCCTGGATGGAAGAGGCTAGATGTCTTAATGTTCATATAACTGATACTGATGATCCACCAGGGCCTATTGAGGTTTTGATCGGAGCTGATCTTGCATCCAAATTGTTCACTGGAAGGCAAATAAATTTATCTTGTGGACTTCTTGCGATCGAAACTCGTTTAGGTTGGACATTAATGGGTAAAGTTACTTCTAGTGATGAAACCACCGAGAACCTGGCCATGACTGTGACTTCATTATTTATACAGGAGGCTTCTATCACAGATCTATGGAACCTTGATGTTATTGGAATTAAAGATTCTGCTATGGTAAAATCTAAGAAAGAAGAAGATTTGGAAACGAAAATAAACTTCTTAAATTCTATTGCAGTAACTACAGATGGTCGCTATGAGGTCGCACTACCATGGAAAGAAGAGCATCTGCCTTTGCCCTCTTATAAAGAATTAGCTTTGAAGAGATTAGAAAAAATGACAAAGAGGCTTCATTCTGAAAAGCTTTTCAATGCATATGACAGTACGTTGTCAGAATGGCTGAAATTAGGTTTTATTGAAGAAGTACCGTCTACAGATAAAGAATCAGGCGTGCATTATCTCCCGCACAGACCAATTATAAAACATTATGGAACCACAAGAATAAGACCAGTCTTTGATGCATCAGCAAGGGAAAAGTGCAACCCATCATTAAACCAATGTTTAAATTGTGGACCAAACTTAATTGAACTAATCCCATCTCTAATTCTGAGGTTTCGAGAGAAAAAATATGGCGTGTCAGCGGACATTGAAAAGGCATTTTTGCAGATTGGCGTGAGAAAAGAGGACAGAGATTATCTGCGATTCTTATGGTGGACCGATGATCAAAAATTGAAACATTTTCGTCATAAGCGAGTGGTTTTCGGTGTGAAAAGTAGTCCGTACTTGCTCGGTGCTGTCATAGATTTTCATTTACACAGATATTGTGAAGATTCCAGATATGATTCAGAATTGTTAAAGAAATTGAAGGATAGTTTCTATGTGGACAATGTTGTTACAAGTGTCAAAACAAAAAAGGAACTATTACGATTTAAAGAAGAAGCCAAAGATATTATGGAAACAGGAAAGTTTAATTTGAGAGACTGGCAAAGTACCGGAGAAAAGGGTACTTCCTTAATATTAGGTGTATCTTGGAAGCGAGATCAAGACCAATTACTTTTGAATTTAGATTGGCTAGATAAGTTTGAACTAAATGATATTACTAAAAGGAAGATCTTGTCAATATCCCATAAAATTTTCGACCCGATAGGATTTGTTTGCCCTGCTTTACTTTTTCCCAAGTTACTATTGCAGAGACTTTGGAAGAAAAATATTTCTTGGGATTCAGAGATTGAAACTGAAAGTCAGAAAGAATTTTCAAACTGGTTCAATGATCTGCATTTATTGAAAAATGTAAGCATACAGCGTTGGCTTTGTGTTTCGTCTACTGAACAGCAGAGGATTAGTATCCATACTTTTTGCGATGCGAGCCAAAATGCATATGCAGCAGTCGTTTTTATCAGAGTGGAAGTGGCTCAGAGAGTGGAGGTTAATCTTTTAGCCGCCAAGTCTAGAGTTGCTCCTCCTAAAGTACTCACTATACCTCGTTTGGAGTTGATAGCAGCTCTTATTGGAGCAAGATTGTGTGCTACTGTTGTAGAGGGACTACTCTATTCCAAAAGGGAAGACATGGAATTTTATTTTTGGACCGATTCCACCACGGTTTTGGCGTGGATCCAGAAGGATGAGATCTGGTCGGTATTCGTAAATAACCGTATAAAAGAGATCAAGACCCTCACTAAGTCGAAAAATTGGAGACATGTACCTGGCGATATTAATCCTGCAGACCTTCCATCCAGAGGTTGTTCGGTTGGTCATCTTGTAGCCTCTCGATGGTGGGATGGTCCGGAGTGGCTCAGAGGATCTCCTGAAAATTGGCCGTTGAGCGAATTGACTTTTGATCTGGAATCGGCATTGCAGGAGAGGAAAACTCCTTCAACCGGTGGTACCTGTCTTTTGACTCAAAATTCTGTTTGTGTCTGGTGCGATACCTCTGAAAAGCAAGGTAATGAACTTTGCATATATCACGGTTTAGGGTGGTATTACAGATTTTTCTCGGATTACGACAAAATTGTCAGAATGGTTGGGTGGATACAAAGATTCATTTTTAATTGCAAACAACCAGCTATTCGTAACATTGGAGAGCTATCTTGTCAAGAATTCAAATACGCAGAAGAAAGAGTTATAAAGTTGATTCAAGGCGAAATATTTACTCATGATGCAGATAAAAAACTAAAATCCTTGAATACTTTCAGAGATAACCAGGGAGTTATACGTGTAAGAACAAAACTAACTCATAGGGAAGATAACGAGAATTTCAAGATTCCTGCACTTTTGCCTTCCCGTCATCCTGTTGTTGAAAGATTGATTATGACTGTTCACAAGAAAAATCTTCATGCGGGTACTCAAATATTGCAAAACATTATTGAGAGAGCAATATTGGATATTGAATTCCAGGAAAACCATTGGACGAGTGCTTTCGAAGTGCGTCATTTGCAAACGACTGAAAGAGAAGCATTTGGATGCTGTAGCAGCACCTCTTCCCCCAGAAAGAGTAAATGATTCTGCTGTCTTTCAGTGTGTAGGAATGGATCTGGCGGGGCCTTTATTTTTGAAAGGAGGAAAAAAGACATGGATATGTATATTTACATGTGCTGTCTATAGGGCAATTCATCTTGAACTGTTAACAGCCATGTCTACAGAATCATTTTTCCAAGCATTCAGAAGATTCATTGCGAGAAGAGGTAGACCTTCTGTGGTATTCTGTGATAACGGAGGAAACTTCGTGGGTGCCTCAATTGCACTAAAAGCTGTAGGCTGGGATGAAATTGTTAAACGCAGCATTCCCAGAAAAATTGAATGGCGTTTCATCCCTCCTGCTGCACCCTGGTGGGGAGGATGGTGGGAGAGACTGATAGGAGTTTTAAAGCAAATACTTAGGAGAGTCTTGGGACGAGCGCGTCTATCTTTCGAAGAATTGACCACCGTCTTATGTGATACCGAAGCAATCGTCAATTCACGTCCTCTCACTTACATCTCTGAAAATGATGAGTTAATTCCGCTCTCGCCATCGCTGTTTCTACAGGATATCAGAGATGCGAACAATCCTGATTGTGATGACGTGGACGAAAAATCCTTGAATAGAAGGCTACGCTATCGACAGAAAATTATGAGGGATCTCCGAAAACGTTTCAGGTCCGAGTATCTAGCCCTATTGGTTCAACGAAGAGACCCCAAAGCAATTCAACACAAAGTGTCGGTAGGAGACGTCGTACTTATTGGTAGCGATAATTCCAAACGTATTAATTGGCCTCTTGGACTGGTCACCAAACTACTTCCAGGACCTGACAATATTGTTCGCTTGGTTCGCTTACGAACCGAAAATCATTCCGAGATATTAAGACCTATTCAAAGAATTTTCCCGTTGGAAGTATCATCTAAAAGTTGGCCTGGTATGCCTAGAGAAATTCCTATCGACCAGATTCCACAAAAGTCTTCCCCCATGGACAAAAGCTGTCCTCCTCAAGAACAAGAAAATGCCCCTCTTGTGACAAGAAGTGGCCGTATTATTAAATTACGTAAAAGAATGAATTTGTAATATGTGAAATACTAAATTTTATGAAGATTTTATTGAGCTGTCCTCCAACATCTCAAGGTGGGAGGATGTTCCGTTCTATTAAAACTTGGTAACTTTGTTTTCATAAATATTAACTATTAACTCTCTATTTTGTAATATTATCTTTCTTTTATTGTGGTATTTATATTCTTTAGTTTTTCAAATATGGCAACATTGTTTTTAAGGTTTATGGAATTTTGTTTTTTGTTTATCATTTTGAATAAAGTTGGCGTTCGACATTTGATGCATGTTTTCTTTTCCACTGCTCGGAATATCTCACCAAGCTTTTGCTTTAAGTGTTTTATATTTAATATAAGTGTAAGGCGTGAGCACGCAACAGGATGAAGGGTAATTGGAATATTTTTTTAATGAGTTGAGATTAGGAAAGAATGCTTGGAGTGTTAAATGTTTATGAAAAGATTAAATAAAGCAAGTTAGTACATTAAAAATTCTGTATAATATTCGTTCCTATAACATCATTTATTCTTTCTTGTAATATTATTATGCACTATTCCTTAATCCACACCGCCCATCTGTTCAATGTGCTAGCGAAGCTACTACCTTCCCGCTCCGTATGAAAGCGAAGCCCTAGGATGTTTTTTTAAAGTTAAAATATACTGCCCGGTGCCTTCTACAGATGCCGAAGGCATCTGTAGAAGGCACCGGGCAGTATTAAACAAATAATTATAATTAGTTAAACATTCTAAATAAAAAGGCGGGAAATGACAACCGTAACTGTTCCGCGGAACAGTTTGTTTATTTTGTCCGCCATCTTTGTTGGCGACTTGGCATCCTTGGCGCAGCAAGGGGCACACTATTCTACACTTTTACCAACATTCATTCGCAATGATTTAAAGCAATCTTTAAATTTGAAAACGATACGAAAAGAGAAACTTTTGATCTATACCTTCTCAAAACAAGAACCTATGGAAAAAATTTGTGATGTAGTGACTCTAAAATTAACTAGTTTATATCCACCCTATAAATCCATCAAAATAGAAGCTTTGGCATCAGACAAAATAACCGCCGCTAATATCTATTCGAACATTAATCCCAGACATTTAGAAAACATTCTCCCAGCTGGCTGTTTTATCTCCGATTTGTACGAGGAATCCAAAACACCGATTCAAATTCTCCTAGGCGCCGATTTCTTGTGTAATGCAATGTCTGGTGAAGCAAGGAAGATAAACAAGACTCTTTTCATTCAACCCACAATATTTGGCGATACGTTAATTGGGCAAATGTTTAATCCCCATGAAGCAATAAAAAAATCATACTTCTGTTTTCAACCTCTCTTGTAATATAATTGAAAACGATTTATCCTCGCTGTGGCATATAGATTCTTTTTTGTTAAAAGATGAGTCACAGGAAGTGAAGCCTTCGGATATTTTATCCAACTTCGGAAAGGAATTAAAGATAAAAAATAAGCGTTATGAATGCCCGTTGCTGTGGAAATCGCAAGAATTAAAATATAATCTTAGCAATAATCTAGATGTTGCTTTAAAAAGATTTTCTAGTTTACAATAAAGATTTATTCGCGATGAATCCTTGTTCGAAAAATATAATGTAGTGATGAAAGAACAAGTTAAGGCAGGAATTATAGAAATGTGTTCTGATGATTGTTCTGTTGATTATGTAATGCCTCATAGAGAAGTATTAAAAGAAAGTTCTAGCACAAAAACAAGAATAGTTTATGACGCCAGTAGTAAAATCGGGACGAACGTGAGTTTAAACGAATGTCTTGCTTCAGGAGAAAATTTGAATCCTAATCTAATTGATGTTATATTAAAATTTAGGGAACATAAGGTTGCGTTTTGTGGAGATATTGCGCGTGCCTTTTTGCAAATTGAAGTCTCTGAATCGGATAGAAATTATTTGTTTCTTTTATTATAAAAACTGTGACCAAACGCTACCAATAACTTTGTATCATTTTAATAGACATTGTTTCGGTGTTACTTGCTCACCCTTTGTTTTGGCTGCTACTATTAAAACGCATATTAAAGAGAACAAAGATAAATATCCCTCGCTTATAAAATGCTTAATGAGTCATTGTACGTAGATGATCTCTTTTACGGGAGTTCCACGGTTGAAGAAGCTCTTGCATTGTCTTCCGATGCTGTTTCAATATTAAAAGACGCAAGCATGAATATGAGAAAATTCGACTCTAATTCTAAACAATTAAAAGAAGAATGGCGAAATACTAATTCCGATATTGAAATCAATGAAAACACTGATTCTCCCCTTAAAATATTAGGGCTTGTATGGAACAATTTAGATGATACAATAGGACTTAATTTGCAATCCCTGTTGTCAGATTTAAATGACAATGAATGCACGAAAAGAAATGTGCTTCATACTGCTGCCAAATTATTTGATCCTATCGGATTTATATCGCCGTTTTCAATCCGTATAAAATGTCAACTGCAAGAATTATGGCAACTTGGTATTGAATGGGATGAAGTTTTTAATGGACAAATTAAAGAGAGTTTCCAAAATTGGTGTAACGAAATTAAAGATTTGCAGAATTTATAGATCTTTCGATACTATTTCCCTAACCAAGATGCTATAAATAATCAAGATATTCAACTTCATGTTTTTTCTGACTCTTCATTAAAATGTTATGGAGCTGTGGCTTACTTGAGGTACAAAACCTCTAACGGAAATTTTGAGACTAGTTTTGAAATGTCGAAATCTAGGGTAGCTCCAATTAAAAGTTAACTCTCCCTCGTCTTGAGCTAATGGGTGCTATAATCGCTTCTCGTATGGTGAAATATCATAAGGGAGTTTTCCAGGATATAAAAAAATTTGTATTGTGGAGTGACTCGACAATTGTTCTCCACTGGATTAAAGGTTCAGCTCCCTTTACTATGGTAGGACTTGATTTTGCAGGTCCCCTATTCGTGAAAGACTCCAGTGTAAAGCAGTATATTCTGCTGATAACTTGTGCTGTGACAAGAAGTGTTCATCTCGAATTAGTTGGTGACATGACTACGGACACTTTCCTCCTCGCATTCCGTCGTTTCATTTCTCGACGTGGTTTGTGTTCTGTGGTGATCTCTGATAATGCCCGCACGTTTAAACGAGCAGAATTGGAGATTAAGTTAATTTGGAAAGTGATTAATCATCCTGATGTGCAAGACTTCTACTCTAAAAACGGTATTAAATGTCAATTTATAGTGGAAAGAGCCGCCTGGTGGGGTGGATTCTACGAACGAATGGTTCGTACTGTCAAAATTGCCTTACGTAAATCTCTTGGAAAATCGTGTCTCACTATTGATCAGTTGTTAACAGTGCTTATTGAAATAGAAGGCATGATCAACTCTCGGCCAATCACCTACGTAAGTAGTGATTCGGAGGAACCAACTGCCTTAACGCCAGCTCATTTCATTCTAGGAAGGAGAATAACATCATTGCCCTCTGTAAAACTTCACCTTGATTCAAATCTTTCTTCCAGGAAATATTTCATTAAAACTTTTAATTTTCGTGAAAAATTAATGAGATCTTTTTGGACCAGGTGGAAAAATGAATATTTACTGAATTTAAGATCGGCCCATTCAAGTTTAGCTAAAAACTGCTCTCAATTTAAGGTTAACGATGTAGTCTTAATTAAAGATGATCATTTACCTCGTAATTTTTGGAAACTAGGAAAAATACTTGAATTATTTCCTGGAAGAGATGGCAAGATGAGGGCTTGCAAATTAAAAACTGAGTCCGCAACTATCAGGCGACCTGTACAACTGTTGTATAATTTGGAAATACTGGACTAAAGTGTATAAATTGTATTCATGAACTCTTAACTTGATGCCTAATTTCTTGAATATTAACTGCTATTAAATTTGAATATTATATATTGTACAATTTTAGTTAATTGATATACTTGTATGTTTTCATGTTTCTTTATAATATTGCATATGTTTTACCAGGTAACTTTCATGTTATGCAAGAATATTTACTCGGATTTTTTATGAACCCCCCCTTGGTTCATCCGGGGGCAGGTTCTTGCAAACGAATTTAATCACATGATATGTGGGCGGAGCTAACCGCGAAACCCACGTGGTATCGTAAGTATGTGTATATGCATGTAAAAAGTTTCGGTTCTCTTTGAGTGTGCGCGTGTAATATGGTGTTGTTTTCATGACGGTAGCTTCTAGAATGGCTTACCGAATATACCTTGTCTCGGAATATAATTAGAAATTATATTTTTCTCGGATTAATTGTTTACATGTCTTTATTTAGAATATGTACGTTGTTAAATCTTGTTAAGTTTGCTGTTACAATAAACTGTTTAAAAAGACAACCAGCTCGTCATTCCTTGGAATCTCGTATATTTTAACTTGGTGATATACCATCATTTATTATTTTCATACCTTGTCCACACAGTCCTGTAAATAAATCATGCCTGCCTCCAGGGAGAGACTAAAGCAATTTTTAAAAAAAATCGAAAGTATCTTAACTGCCTTCTGATTGAAAGATTAAATGCTTACATTATATGTACATAATTTTCACTAATGGAAAAAAAATAAAATAGCTCAAAAATGCATTAGAGTTTTTAAAATAAATCAGTAAGAATATAAAAGCAAACCAACTGTTCACAATAAAGTTAGAACTATCCTTTTTGTTTCTGCAATTATTATTCTGATGTGTATTTCTTATACATCTTAAATTACCGAAATTTTTTTTTAATTCTAAAAATCTGAATTCAAAGATTTGAAAAACTAGAATTTCAAGTAACTTTCACTTTAGTAAAAGACAAGAAATACCATGCAGCAGACAAAGTCAAAAGTTATAAATTACTTGAAATTATTCAAAAAAATTTAGAATGATATATTTGTGGTATTAGAGTTCTGAAGAATTTGTCAAAAAATGTTTAGCAATTTTTGAATTTAATTTTGAAAACCATTCAAATGAAAAACCATAACTTTTTTCCCCCTTACTTTTTTTTTTATGAAACCTGTTGTAGAACAATCTTAACATAGAATAGTGCCTTTAAGTAAAAAATATCTCTCAAAAAAATCCATCAACCTTAACTAATGATATTTTATAAATTCTAATTTAAATAACATTTGTAAATTAAGCTCAAATTATTTTCAAAACCAAGTGAGCTATTACTAAACTCTACCCAGTAATAACATTACTTACATCTGTAGAAAATAAGCACATTAGTTAGGAAAAATTGAGAAATACAGCAAATTGATTTGAATTCTGCATAAATCATGGATAAGCATTAGATGGTGAAATCATTAATTCACACGCATTCAAAAACAACTTCTCTAATTCAATAGCTGACAGTAATTTTCTACCCAATAAAGCTAAACACGCAAGTATAGATGTATTGTGAAAGATGGATTTATTTAACTGTCAATAAGAAATAAATATAACTTATAAACACTTATCAAAACATGATATAATAACAATCCCCCCTCCCTCCTAGTTATTTAAGAGAGCAGAAGTTTAAATAAAGCTGAATGCTATTAGCCATATTATTAGATAGACGTATAAGTGAAAGTACTAAACATAATAAATAGAGACTCAAAATGACTTCATGATATTAGCAGAGAATCTTATTTTTTTTTTTTTTTTTTTCTTATTTAATTTGCAATTGCAGGGTGCTAAAATTTATTCCAATTGAAATCAAATATCACTTAAATTTTCAACATAATTCTAACAACATTTAAAAGAAAAAATTTTTGCAGTATCATATTTCGTTATTTTATGAACCTAAAAAAATATGCGATATAATCTTTAAAATCATATAATCGAATAGTATATAAGATTGCATCAAAAGTTTTTACCATTTCTTTTACAATTCTGTTTTATAAATTATTTGAAAATTCTTATTTACTTATAGGTGTTTTGTCATTTCAGTTTGCAAAATTTGCCACTTAAAGCTTCTTATACAGAGATTAAACTTAAAGCCAATAAAAAAGTTGAACTTCAAAAGCTGAGAATTTATATTGCCTAAGAGAGGGTTAAATCTATCCTTGCCAGTGCTATAAGCTGAATCAGTCCTGACTTCAAGCAGCTTGATAAACATGAAATATTACTAAGTCATCATTTGAATATTGTATTCCCTTTCTAAAACAGCATGATTCCAGAAATAAAAATATATTTCAGCCACTATTCAAAAAAGCTATGAAAGAATAAAATATAGTTGCTAAATATATCATTGTTTTAATCTCCACCATTATGTCTAATCCCTTTATAAAATATTATAATGAATATTCAGTTTATTTATACTGATTTATTCTAAACACAACAACGAACATTTCAGTAACTTGACCAGATACTTTTAATGAAAAAAATTATTAGACTGTCAGTATTTACAGGAATATTTCTAATTTCAGAAACAAAGAAGAAAAACTCTTCTACAGTAATCATGCTATGGCCATAAACAAATAACACCACTTCAAATTATTTATAAAAGCTGATTTAAAATAAAAGATATAATGAAACACTTTTATAATTAAGGAGAAAAAATATTCCATAATATAAGACTTTGGATTTATATACAGACACAAAATGTGCCAATTAAAAAATTCATTACACTCAATTAAAAAGTTAAATACAATCAAAATAATCACAATATAGATACAAGTCCTTGAATTGATATTAACATTCAGCATTTTCTAATTCTTTAATCCTAAAAGGTAGAACATTGTTTTAAGCTGGCAAAGAAAGAGTAAAGACAAAAGTTATTAAATGCATCACAAGTAATCAACTAAAAAACATTTTATTCTCAGAACCACAGTGTTATTGTAATAATACTCTAAAAGTAATCTATAAGAAATTATATTATTCAAATTAGAAATTAATCACAAACAATGGTTGATTTATTGATAAGTTTGATCTTAAAAATTATATAAATTGCATACCTTCCAAAATGCACTGTTTGATTAATATTGCCATAGCTGTATAAAAATGTTCAATTTTTGTCTGCTACAACATAATCCAAATTTTAAATTATATGCCACAAAATTCAATCTCAGAGTAATCATTGCATGTCTTCAATTAACTACTAATAATATATGAATCAAATAATAGTCATGATTAATAACTTTAACCTAATCTAGAAATGCGCATTTCCAATAAATCAGATTACACTTACTGTATGTAATTTTTAGAAAACTCTTGTTTTATTATTAAATAATTTCAATTCTTTAATAATAAACATTTATTAGAATCAATTTACATTTAGATGAATTGATTTTAAAAGAACACACAGTAAAATTTTAATGTGGCATACAATGATTCGTATACATCATTTCTTTTACATAATGCTACACTGCTCAGACATACCGGGTATTTGAAAATTGCCTTGATCATCTAAAGGAAGGCCTGGGCTAATATTAGATATAAGCTCTTTGGGAGGGTTGCCATAATTTTGTACTTTCTGCATCAGTATCAGTACTTTCTCAAACTGTTCCTTTTTTGCTTCTTCTGTGTTGGATATTTCTTTTTCGAATTCGTCACAAATTTGTTTCATAAATTCATATTGTTTCTGGTATTTTTCATGTTCTTCCTTCTCCAGAGATGACTTCTTCTCATCTAGCCATCCTGGATATTTTTCAACAATTTCCTTTATGGATGGATAGAGGAGATCTTTGGACATCAACCTTTGCATGATATTTTGCATCAGGGGCAATATATCTGGCATATTCTCTAAATCAGGATTACTACCATCTCCCAAACCCAAATTACTCAATAAATTCGCAATATCATCAGATGGATTTTCGGGAATATTTTGAGCCTGTTGTGTCATTTCTCGAATGCTCTCGGCAAACGATTCAGCGAAATTGGCATCATCTATTGGAGGACCTTGTTGGGAAAGACAACTTTCCATCATCTTTTTTATTTCATTCAGTTCTGAATCATTTGACATTATGTTCTCCATAACATCACTAAATTCTTTAAATTCTTCACTCCAAGCTGCACAATCTGCAGGCTTTGCACCTTCTGCTGAAGGTGTTTTTGCCTTGGGTACATTATCTTTCTTAGCTGCAGATTCTGGTAAAACAGGTTTAGGTAAGGGTTTATTGAAGTCATCCAAACAACTATCAAGTAATTCACTGAGGTCATCCTCAGAAACTGCAGGTGCCGATTCTTTATCTTTATCCATGTTATATCATTGCTTTCACTCTAAAATAATAATAAAAAATTCAATCTTTTAACAAAATAATTTCCAAATAAATAATTTCACACATAAAAAACTTAATTCACTAAAGCATAAATATCTAGAACCATTTTATATATCTTGAATAAATAAAAACAATTGATGAGAACTAATATAGTTAATAGCTAATCCATAAAATTACAATATCTGTACACCATTTACTGAATACTGCAACAAATAAGAATAAAGAGTATGAATATGAAATGTAAGAAGAATTAACAAAAAATGAATGTGTTACCAATCCATAATTTTACTATTGAATATTCTTTTTCATTAATAGCTTTTTTAGCTAATGTTCCCAACCAAGAAGATTTTAATTGTCAAACAGAGCATTTTAATGATTATCTATGAAAGTTTACAGGTAGAAAAAAAATAAAAATTATATACTAATGAGGCTATAAAAGAACCAACATTTCTACTTGCAAAGTTTCATTTTTTCATAATTTTTTGAGCATCCTATATATACATATATGAGAGGTTACAAAAAAATTTAATACTTGTATGTATTAAAGGTGAAGCTGATGTAAGACGTCATGTAGTCTACAGACAATTCAACAATTGTATGTGGTAAAGCCTTCAAGTTTCCTAATGACATGTGAATAATACATTATCAAAATTTTAACAGAAAATTTATATTATCAATCTTGCCTCGTATCATAAAGTAAAAAATATAAAATGTTCATCTTAAAATAAAGATATTTCTGTTCTTTTAAAAAATATATAATAACATTACTATGGGAGAGAAACAGCAATCAATTAAGAATATGGAAAAGTAAGAATTATCTTAAGTAATTAAGTATGTAAGAATCTCTAATCAAAAGGCTAACAACAAAATCAATATTGGGAAAATAATAGTAGGAGAAACAGTCAGTGAAAATGTGTCCTTTGTCTGCCCAAGTAGTTATTTCCAATTGTTAAATGAGATGTATATCTCACGTTGATCGACAATGTAATTCTAATACAACTATATATATGTATGTATACATAATTATAGTACCCTTATACATAATTTAATATTATTAATGTAAGCATTAGTTTTATATCATTTACATTTATTAACTTCGTGATATAAAACTAATTAATTTTATATCCGATATTTGTTTTAGCTAATTTCTCAGCTTTATACACACATTCATACATATGTATACCTGAACCAGTCTAATTCCTGTTCAATTCAGATAACAAGAGTAGTATTATGTATTTTTTCAGACACCAGAAGAAAATAAAAGAATGTTTTGGACTTGTAAACAAAATATAGATATTTTTTTATGATTTAAGTAAACAATATTATATATATATATATAATGATTTAAGTAAATAGATTTCTAGGCATGATTCACAGAAAGCTTACTTAATATCAAAATCTAAAGCCCAGAATTATATTTTAAGAAAATATATGTTTCTAAATTCTGTAACTTGCTTTATCGCTCTAAAACAATAAAGCAAGTAATCATATTTAAATATAAACTTAAATTTATCAACCTTTTCTGAAATGCAAGAGGTAATTTCATTCGAAAAATATATTTAAATCAACTATTCTACACTAGTTTGTAAAATATTAGAGAAAATTAAGAATTTTGCTTTTATTACAGAATAAGATGCATTTATTATAATATAAAGTATTCAACTACAGACGAAGCATGTCAAAATTTATAAATTGAACGCTACTTATTTTGTAAAAATAAAACATACAAATAAGTGTAAAACGTTTCAAATACAATAGAATTAATATAGATTGCATTTCTTTTAAAAGAAACACAAGAAAAAACGTAACAAGATTCTATAAGTTAATAAATATATCATTTCTAATAATCCTATGTGAAACAAAATTGATAAATGAATTTAATTTTGAAACACATCGTGTTGGAAAAATAACAAACAATAAATAGTCTGATTTTTCAATTACTGTGTCATAAAAATATGTTTAATTCAATACACATGCAAAACTGGTTATTTTTCTAAAAGGTTTCATAATTATTTAAGACAGGACTCTAGCAGACAAAATTAGTTTTGGATCTAAAACAGGAGTAAATAAACAAGATGACTCAGCATCATACTTTGAAAACATGCAAGAAATTAAGACGAATATCTAGATAATTTTGAAATTAGAAAGAGTAATTAAATGAAAAATTAAATGTCGAGATAAGACTTACGTATTACTTATATATTTTTCCTCATTGACAAGGATGAAAAAAATTATTAATATTATTCAATAACGATATTAAATACGATTACGATATCACTAGTCAATACAATTTAATGCAATAATAGGCCACCTATATGGCAAAGTGACTTAGAATCCTAGCTTGGCGAAAAAGATTGTATTTTAAGACATGATACAATAAGTTGTAATGAGTGCTGTTATTTTTTTTCTGGTAGCATTTATTGTCTACTTGTATGTAAAAGAAAGTAATGTTATCTTCATCTCAAATTTCTGATATATTTTCACATTAAACTGTAAAACAGAAAGAAAAAAAATTAGTATCTATCTATCTACACTATTCAATTTTGGAATTCGATATTTCAACCCAAAGAAGAAAAATTTGAAATCTGGTGTAAATTCTTTTCTTTAAAATTCGAGTTTTCAATCTAATTTCGGAATTAAACTTATCGTTGGGAAGTCTGTCTGATCTACAGTGGCTCAAACAATAAAGAATACACTTCGTTTTTTCCTCAAACTAACACTTTGTGTCGTAATTATAACAAAACGTCTTGGAAAAGTTTTTAACTATAAATATTTTACTCCACACACTAAAAAAAAACCCTTAAAAATCCTATTATTTATACCTCTGTAAAAAATTATTTTTGGTTTGTTATTACTTTGGGTGTGGGTGTGTGGAAGTACTCTGGTTTGCAGAATTTTTTTACTTTGCTTTATTTTTAAAAAGGAAGAAAATAAATGAATAAAAAAGTTAAATAATTTGGGGGTGGGGAATAAACACTGACGAAAAACGAGAGTAAAAATATCTGCTCACTAAATAACTCTGAAAACCGCGGAATTCAGGGGATTTCCAAGATATAAATGTGACGGAAAAATAATATTATTAAATCAACAATCTATATGTTTAATATAATTAGGAAAAAATTAAACAGTTTGTAACGGCAGGCACTAATTCGATTTCACCAATTTCTGTTTCACATGAAAACTCAAGACCTCCAGATAAATTATCTATGATCGTGCATTTTCAGCCCATTTAATTTCAAAAATCGTTGTAAAATAAAAATATAACACAGCATTCGTCTTTAAAAACCGTGCGATTATGTGAATATATTTTACTCTATTTTTTTGCAATTAGTTTCTCCACTTTTCATCCATGGCAATCATCTATAATCAAAATGACTCCGTTTTTGTTTGAGAGCTTCCTTTGGACAGTATCTATTGTAACTTTCTATCGTGATTACAAGAGCTGTAATTGAAATATCACCAATAAGATCATGTTAAGGATTTGAATCACACCCTTTTTTGAAAAGTATTGTTCACTGGTATTTGTCACTTTCTGATATTGGTTACGCAATAATCGCTCTGAAAATATTCGTCATCCCTAGTTCGAGCCCCTCAAACCGAAGACATGCGTGACCTCCGCGAGATAGGCAGCAGACCTTATCTCTCAGAGGTCAAAGTACATGGTGGTTGGTGCACGTATAAATTTGTCGCGGCCACAAATTCCTCCGATTCGACACAATGTCACTGGGAGGTACTGGATCAGAAGTGCTCGTTCTCTGATTCAGGTATAAATTCAGATCTGTCGATAAGTAAATGAAATGTATGACTGAAGTCTACCCTTGAAAAGAGCTGTAATGCATGAGTAGATAAGATGTGCTCTTGGCCTTAGATGGTGCTACTGAAACAAGATACGCTAAAACTCGGATTGTGCTTGTTTATGATGTGCCATAAATAACAACAACAAATTAAAAACTTGAAAATAATATCTATGTTCTTTACATTGAGTTCTGGTGCTAAAGAACCCTTTTTTCTTTTCTATTAGAATCAGTGTTGCTAATATTGAGGGATTTACTTTTGTTGTTGTTATGCATTTATTTCTCAGAAATGTCACTCAAATGGGTACTTCCATTTTCGATCAAATCAGGCCACCTGAATTAACAATTCAGCATACAATGACGTGTTTGAGACACGCATCGAATTATTGATCTGCAATTAAGTGAAAAGTATTAAATAATTTAAAACATCATTTGAAACGTATTATTATTAATGGAATTAAAATAGTAGTAAATATTCAAATTAGGAAGCTATAAAATTCATCATTTAATTAGGAAGTTAAGTAAATTCGTATGTCAAGTGGTTAATAAGAGCAATACCATTTTTTGTTTTAATTGAAACATTCTAAATTCTCCAAATTATAAATGGTAATTTAATATTTTAGTGGAAATTCTTGTATTGCTTTTGTTTATCTTTTTCGAAAATCTAACCACGCTGATTTCGTGATGAAATAGCGATCATCTCCTCTTCTAAAATAATGAACTATTTGTGAGACAGAGATTTAGTTGTATTAACGTCCAGTTTTAAAGCAACACCTTGGTAATTTTGAATCGTGGTCAGATGATGAGATGATCATTGCCTTTGGTCTCGCCTTGCGACACAGAGGGAATCAAGTGTTTCGTCTATTTGTTAAAAATGTTAATAATTTATTGATGTTACCAAATTAAAAGCAAGAAAAGAGACATTTCGATGCCTTTCAATAATTATTTCTGTGTTTGTAACATTTCATTTTAATTTTTGTAAAATTTCCTTTATTACCATATTAAAAATAAAAATTTAATGCTACTCAATTTGCATTCTTGCGCCACCTTCAGAAATTTCATTTTGCTTATTTGACATTTATGTTTCTGTCCTTTTCTATCCAAAATGCGTATTTTAATTTCTTTGTCAGAAACTGCGCTAAATCATAAAATACGCCATTCAGGTAATTGACAATATTTATTTCAGCTTGAAGCTCAGAGAGTATATGAAATTTCTTCTTAATACGAGTATTTATGACAAATTATAATTCAATAATTAAAAAAAAAACTAGTAACTTACGAACTCGAGCCTATTTTCAACTTATTCTCATATAACAAATATACATTTTTATCGAACTTAACATTTATAACTAACTTATATGCCAAGTTACAAATATATACGCAGAGTCAGCTTTCTCTATGAAGGGGTCCGGGTGCAAGAAACCATTTGAAGCCCTAAATTTTTAGCAAAGTAAAAAAAATAAAATAAAAAATAAACATTTGCATATTTATTTAATCACTAGCCGCCTTTGGCGACCAGCTGGTTCGCCATGAGTAATGCGTTCTAAAATTTTCAATTAAATCACATATTCATAAGACAAAATTTAAGAAATAGTTAAAGTTAAAAGATTCAGTTATTAGTAGTTAAAGAGTCGGTAACTTTATTCGAAAAAACTTTTTTAGTTTAATGCTCTAACAATTTATCGATTATGCTTCCAAAATATTAAAAATGTTTTTTTCGGTGATGTTTCCAAAATGTTAAATATGTTTTTTAAAGAAAGCGAAAAAGGGGGAAAATTATTGAATTGATGATACAGATATTACAAACGATTATAGAAATATGCCATTAAGTCGGGATTTCAATGCATATCCTGTCTAAATTCAACCAGGTTTACTGTAAATAAAGATAATTTATGGAATTAATTATATATCTATTGCAAACGATCATAGAATCCATTGCTTTGCATTTATTTTTTTAGAAGATATCTCATTTTATATTTATGTTATTTTATCCAGTCACATGCTGAAAGTTGTATTTCTTTAGATTTGATTTGCGATGATATTTTTTTTCTATTTGAACTTCCGGCATTGTTTTATTTTATTTTATCCAGTCACGTGCTCAAAAAAACATGGTTAAAATATTTCTTTAAAAATTTGTTAAAAATAGAAGCTTGAGTTATACATTAAAACACTGATATCACAAGTTCATCTCTTTTTAATTAAAAGCTAAATATTCTTCATTTTTTAAAGCATTTATAGACTCGTGCTACATACTATGCAGCTATTTACTTCATTTAGACTTTTTTATAGATGTATTTCTATTATTAAACAAAGCTAATTTATTTAATTAATAATATTGTAAAAGTCACAAAAAATTCTTTGCATTTTCTATTTTTAAAAAGAAAAAACATATTTCATATTTATTTCATTTCATGCAGACACGTACTGAAAATTGCATTTTTAAATGTTTAATTTGCAATAATTATTTATTTTTTTAATTTGAGTTTTTATCTATCTGATGGCAACCTATTGATAAAAGATAATTTTATCCCTTCCACTCGTAACGTGCTCGTGCAGATTAAATTTTATTGTTTTGTCCGAAATATATTGTTGAAAAATATAGTTGAAATGCTTCTTTAAAAATTCATTACAAATAGAAGCTTAAGTTAAATGTTAAAATACTGATACTATTAGAAAGCTAATTTTTTAATCTTTAAATTGATGTTAAAATCATGTTTATCCGATAATATTTTCGGAAGTTATAGCGGAAAAACGTCGAAATTTCGCTTAAATTTTAATTAATTCAAATTCTAATTAAAAATTTGAAAAAAGGGCTCCGAGGTGCACATTCCCGACCTCCAAGGTATACATGTACCAAATTTGGTAGCTGTAGGTCCAACGGTCTGGCCTGTAGAGCGCCAACACACACACACACACACGCACACACACACACACATTGAGCTTTATTATAAGTATAGATGAGTGATTTTGTTTTTCCTATTAATTACTCCAGGAAAATTACGCGTTTTCCCATTTCTTTTTCGATACTTAGTACAGCAAAAGTATCCGTTTAAGCATTATGCCCGACCGAAAATAATCCTTTATTTAATTTTAATTTTCTTTAAGAAGGTTCCGCATTTATTATATTTAGTCACTGGCTATGTAAAGGATTGAAAAAAAAAAATTACATTAGGTATAGACAAAAGTAGATAGCTGCTAATTTGCAAGTCCATTTGAACCCAACCTCAGCCTTCAAGGCACGCCGCTGTCTTAACATGTTTGATGGGGATTTCAAAATTCATAGATGAAATTTTCCCGCCTTTTTATAGATGCTGCTCTGTTCAGTTTACCGATAATTTTGCAGAAAACTCTGGACTGACGTCTGCTAGCGAGGATGTTCATAAAATGTCAGTTGGAAGATTTATGACCAGATCCATATAAATCGGAATCGCCGAATGCGGCTTTATAGAGTGCCAGTACACACATTCCTTCATTATCAGCAGAGAAAATGAAATTAAATACTGGAAATATTTATTTGCAGTTAGCAGTTTCATGCTCTGATACTTTTTGACAAATCTTCCTACACATATAATTGTATCATGCACATTCTAAAATATTCCTTACATGCTAATTTCACAGAAAGATATATTTCAATCAAAGAAACCCTATATATATATATATATATATATATATATATATATGATTTTGATCCAAGTATATTCATTTAGTTTAAGAATTAAATACACTTTACAAGTTATGTATTTATGATTTCCAACAGTCATTTTGTGTAAACACATTCAAAAACGAAACTTTTCCCAACCAGAATATAGTAAAATATATTGGTGACTTTAGATGGCAGCTCATAACTTCTGATAATCAAAATTCCTATTCACATGTTTCACAATAGATGAAAGTTATGAATTTTAATAACAGAAACAAATATACAGATCTTCATTTCCACAATAAAGAGGAAAACTTGATTAATATATTTCAGAAATCATTAAACATTAAATACAATATTGTATTTAAATGTAGTGTATTGCTTTCAGAAAGACAAAGTTTTTCACAGCAATTTTTTTTCTTTTTTATTTTCAAAACAGTTATCTTTTAAGTAGTTGTACAATGTGGCAAACGACTAGTTTTTTTTCACCACATGAATTAAATGAGAAACATGCAATCATGGATTGAATAGCAATTATTCTATGACATCTAACAGACATAAAAGCATTTACATTTAAATGTTCACATTTTTTTAAAAATAAGTCTTGATAATAAGTTTCTTCATACCAAAACATTTTCTCTATTTTTCCAGCATGAAAAATGGCATACACAGTTACACTCCAAAATCCACAAAAATGAATGCAAAATTTCATGCACAGTATACTATATAAATTACCAATTACCAATGAAAAAATATAATTTTAAGAAATATACAATAATAATCAGCTACACTGTGAAAAAAAAAAAAATCTCATCTGCATATAATTGTCTAAGAAAGTAGTCCAATAACACTTTTCAAAAATAAAACTAATCACTTGTATTAACGATCAAATCAATTGCAAAGATTTAGAAAAATACAAAAAATTACTTATAAAAAATGTAGAATAATTATTTTTAGAAAAAACAAACAAACATGCACTGAACTATATTATTTAAGTTTGAGTAATTTCAAAGCGTTTTAAAAGGAAAATCCAATTGGATTTTTTAATTTGAATTATTCATATCATTTACAAACAATTTATTTTGATATAAAAAGCTCAGATGAGGATTTCTAATAAAGTAAAATATCAACTAACTCTATAATAAAGCATAAGGATAAACATTTAAAACTATGAACATTCCATTGTTTTAAATAATACTTTTAAATACCTGATATGTCCAAGCTATTCATGATCTACATTATCATGTAAAAATAAGTTGCAGAAAAATTTTAGCATCACGATAAAATTTAAGAAGTGAAATAACATTAACTTTAATTTTTAGGTTGAAAAAAAAATACATCAAGAATAACAGCACTTTTGGAATAAAAAAAGAAAAAAGCTACAAGGGAACTTAAAAATTAATACAATATCTCCAATTAGATTTAAGAATTTTTGTTCTTAAACAAAGCTTTTTCTGAAGACAAAAGTCACTACACATGATAAAGCAAAACTCTTTAATTAAAAATGGAAATTAGTAATTTATGATCTATGTAAATTGAAAAAAATTTCAATTACAGTTTTAAGCAAATCCTTTAGTCCTTTCTAGATTTAAACAAAATTTGTTGAATTTAGTCTATATTATGCAAAATAATAAAAGGAAATATAGTAGAAGAAAGATTAATACAGTATATTAATAAAGTAAAAATTTCCAATGTTTGTATCAACCTCAACAATAGTATCAGAACATTACAGATCCTCAATTCTGTCAACTGGTTCACCTTGAAGATATGTGCATGTGTTATGTTTTCTAATTACTTTGCCATCATCTTGAATAAAAAATATTCTTAATGCATTGTTCATCTTTTTTTTGCAATGTTTATTAAGTACAAAGGATTAATGATTTTTTTGATAAATAAGGATATATATTTTACTTTAAGCAGTTTTTTAAGAAATAGGTAATTCAAACAAATATATATATATTAACTGGAAGCAAATGAAAATTAAGCATGAATAGAATAAACAAAATATGATAATTTAAAAAATGCATATGAAAATATGTATATATTTAAAATTAATAATATACCCATTTTCTTAATGAATAAATACTTATGAATAAAGAAAAATTAACTCTGGCTATCAGTCTTAAGTTTTATAAAACCTAAATGCTATTTTAAGAAACAAAGCATAAAATTAAAATAAACAATTAAGGTTATAGGTAACAAGCAATATGGATAGAGTTGAAAGTCTGTGAGGCTTACTTCTATTAATAGATAGTGTTTTAATATCTATTGGAAGGCAAAAAAGTTTGTTAGCCAGGTTTTTCTTTTATCAAAATCATGTAAAATTGAGTGTCAGTATCAATCTGCTACTGATATTGCATATTGGACTTCTGACATATAAAATTGAGTATCAACCCAATCCTAATCTTTGTGTAAGTGTACCAATACTCATTGAGTAACTAGTTTTATTCCAACAGTTGAAAAAAAGAAAAAAAAAAGTTATCAGCGGTATCAAGTATCAGTATTCATACTGATCAATTATCAGCGGTATCAAGTATCAGCATAATATTCCTGTATACCTTAAACTGGAAAATTGGGTATCAATCCAAGACAAAGGAAGATCAGGTAATAAGAACTTCGATGATTTTTCAATCATTGGTCATTAAAGATATCAATGCCTTTACATTATTATGGATCTCCACCTAAAGCAAAAATTATCACGTTTTTACTATAAATTATAAAAATCAGTCAGGAAAATTTAAAAAATGATCCCAACTATTTACCATAAGCCTACCATATTGTAGTTGTGTCTGAATAACATGCTTGATTTCAAAAATAATGATATTTATAAAGATTCAAGGAGTGGATAATGGTCTGTTGAATAAAAAATAGTATGGCTTGCAGTATTAAGTATATAAGGTGTATTCATCCTCAGTTTATCTCATGACTAAGGATAAATACACATTATATATTTAGAAATAAAGCAGTGCAATAGACTGTGGCTCAAAGTTCTAAGGAGAAAAAATTACAAGACATTTATCTTGACATTTTGAAGCACAAAATGCTCCATGTTTGAAATCATGATTTATCTGGTTTCTCAGAGTTGACTCCAGTCGATTTTTCTCTTTTCACACACTCAAACTGGCACTGAAGAAAAGATAGATTTTCTGGAAGTCCAGCAATTCATGACAAACAAATTTCAAAGAATATCACTGAAATCAGTTTTAGAAATTTTATGGCATAAACAGATCTTGCATTAAACGATAACTTTCTTTTATTAACTAAATAATTTTTTTGGAGTAACTTCAACTTTCCTCGCATCATTCTTAGAATTTAATTGTTAAATCTTGTCACCAACACAATTCCATTGTTACATGAATAGTTCAATCACTGGTTTATCAAGCAAATAAGAATTGCACATATGAAAAAGCAAACTATTTTTTAGAAATAATAATGCTCATTTTCTTGGATTATCACAGCACATAATATAATTGTATTGCACAATTTACATAATATTGCCTTTCATTTTATTTCAACCATAACTGCAATGGACGGCAAATAAGCTATCACAAATATTCACAGTTTACAAATCAATGCATGAACTCTGCATGTTGTGTGATTTTTTAAAAACTAAATTGCAAAACATTCGTCATTAAATATTCATTGCCACTTTATAAAAGTAGTCTAAGTAAAATATTACCAACAAAGATGAAAATAAACAAATGTCTAGCTTGATAAAAGCATTATATTGCATCAATAAGAAAGTTTCAAAAGATTGTTGTGGTACTAATAAATTCTCAACTTACACAGATTTATAAAAAATATTAGTTAAAGAAACATTCACATATTTTATAAACTAAATATTACATAAGCTAAAAGACATTATATAAACAGAAAAAACTTGTCTTAAAAACATTACAAGAATTTTGTTTTCAGTTAAATAAAACTAATAATTGTTTTGCAACAATAAACTATAAAACTAACAATTTAAATAAAAAAAACACTTATATTTTTATTTTAAATAGAAATAAATGTCATCGGAAGTTTCAATGTCATACGGAATAGGATTATATGCAATTCTGAATTTATCTCATAAGCCAAATAATAACAAATTAAATGCTACAGCTTTTTTGTGTTATTCAAAACATTAATTGCTATAATGCACAAAAACATTGTTAGACATCACATTCAAAATAGAATATCACAGTTCTACCAGCTAAAGCTAAAAACTAACAAATAGTCAGATTTTTTCAAAAAGTATGAATAAGCTCAAGACATTTTAACTACAACGAATACTAGTCCACATTCCTACAATCTTAATTTTGCTTTGAGTTTAGATGAGTATTCAACAATGAATTAGACATCTTAACCATTTCATAAAATTATTAATTCACAGAAAAAATGTATTTATTAGTAAAATTATTAATACTGTATATGTTCATTAGAAATTTCAAAGAGGAACTAATATGTTTTGTTTTAATATAATTAAAATTATTATTTTAAAATTGGAAGGGGGAGTAAATTTATCACACAGCACACAAAGTTCCACCAAATTAATAAATAACTACAATAATTTAGCTACTTTAAAACCTATAATTTAAAATTTTATTTCATCATAATTCATCTTTCACCTTCTTTTGATGAATATTTATGAGTTTAGATTTTTTCCCTTTTTGTCCAGAAGTTATTGAAGTTCGACTATCTGTGTTTGTTTTATCTTTCAGGTACACATCCCTTTTCTTTCTCAGAACAATCTGCAACTGCCGAGCTTGATAGATTTGTCTTCGCTTTTTATGAATCCGCTCTACCACAGTTTTTAAGAAGACAGATTTCAAATAATTCACATTTGGTGGCTTGCTGCCTTTGGGTAATAAGCTTTTTACTTTCTTTGGCCTGTAGACAAGGAACTGAGCAAAATGCAGATCATTTATGAGACCTTTTTGTTCCCGGAAGAGCCTTCTGATTTCTTTGGCAGACATGATGAGGTTATGAGCAATACAGTCACGGTTGCACATTTCCATGGAGACCTTCCAACGAACTTTGGGCTGAGTATGTACAAGCACAAAGTGCAAGAGGTTAGTCATGGAAATTTGTAAATGAGATGGAAATTCCACACTATCAGATTTTCTGAAAAAAAAAAAAAAAAATAGAAATTAGAATGATTACAATGGAAAAAAAAAACCCTGAGATTCTTCAAAATTGGCCTATTCTGAAATACTTTTTAAATGGAGCTGAAGTTTGACAAGTGACAAATTAACATGCAATGCTTGTTGTTTAAAATGTTTACTAAATGATTATTATCTCAATGTATCTCATCTCTTTACAAGGATTTAATTAATACATTATAAATCCATGATTAAAAATTTATATCAATGTAAAAATTTAGAAATAAGTTGCATAATTGTCTACCAAGTTTATTTATATACTAGCCTCCTTTGGCGACCAGCTGGTTCGCCATGAGTAATGTGTTCTAAAATTTTCAATTAAATCACATATTCATTAGCCAAAATTTAAGAAATAGTTAAAGCTAAAAGATTCAGTTATTAGTAGTTAAAGAGTCGGTAACTTTATTCGGAAAACCTTTTTGAGTTTAATGCTCTAACAATTTATCGATTATGCTTCCAAAATATTAAAAATATTTTTTTCGATGATATTGCCAAAATGTTGAATATGTTTTTTAAAGAAAGTGAAAAAGGGAAAAATTATTGAATTAGTGATACAGATATTGCAAACGATTATGGAAATATGCCATTAAGTTCGGATTTCAATGCACATCCTGTCTAAAATCAATCAGGTTTACTGTAAATAAAGATAATTTATGGAATTAAGGATATAGATATTGCAAACGATCATAGAATCCTTCGCCTTGCATTTATTTTTTTAGAAGATATCACATTTTATATTTATGTTATTTTATCCAGTCAGGTGCTGAAAGTTGTATTTCTTTAGATTTGATTTGTGATGATAGTTGTTGTTTTTTTTTATTTGAACTTCCGGCATTGTTTTATCGTATTTTATCCAGTCACGTGCTAAAAAAAAAAAATGGTTAAAACATTTCTTTACAAATTCGTTAAAAATAGAAGCTTGAGTTATACATAAAAACACTGATACCATTAGAAAGCTATTTTTTTAATCTTTAAATTGATGTTAAAACCATGTTTGTCCGATTATATTTTCGGAAGTTATAGCGGAAAAACGACGAAATTTCGCTTAAATTTTAATTAATTCAAATTCTAATAAAAAACTCGGAAAAAGGGTTTCGAGGTGCACATTCCCGACCTCCAAGGTATACATTATCAAATTTGGTAGCTGTAGGTCAAACGGTCTGGCCTGTAGAGCGCCAACACACACACACACGCACACACATTGAGCTTTATTATAAGTATAGATAATAAATTGCCCATACATTGTTTCTTACAGTGAATACGGTTCATTTATTTTAGAGCCTAAACTAATATTGATTTTTTAATAAAAGGTCTGGAAAAATGCCAAAAGAAAATGTAAAACAACTAAGGAAACAACTACACAGCACTTAAAAAAATATACAAAATATATGTTGAAAAATAATTTCTCTGCCCAATTAAAATTACATAATTTAAATTGTCTAATTAACTCAAAATATTGTAAAACAACACTTGAAAGTTATTTGATAGCCAGAATTTTACAGAAACGTAAACACTACAAAAATTAATAGTAAAAGATTTATTTTTTTTAAAAAAAACCTTAATATATGAAAAGATTATTTTAATACAGCATTTGCTGTGAAAATTAAAAGTTAAAATGTAATAAAGTACATAATTCACATAAAACTGATAAAAATACCTTTAAAAAATGCAGTTTTATAAACAGTTCATTTCAAATAAGGTAGAGAAAGTTATTGTATGAAAGGCCATTTTTTAATGTAGAATTTGAAATTTTGGTAAAGACTTACTTGAAAAATTTAACCAAGCAAAAACAAATAACCAATACTAATTTAAGAATTTAAAACAATTGTCATAAGATAGAAACTAAAATAAAATTTAATGACATGAAGTTAATATGTGTGAGTCTATGCGATTTTTTGACAATGACTTGACAAATTTAACCAAGCACAGATAATCAATACTAATTTAAGAATTTAAAACAATTGCAGTAAGATAGAAACCATAATAAAATTTAATGGCATGAAAATGATGCTTAATCTATGTGAATCATGGATTCATTTCACATACCTTAAATTGTCATTTAAACAATCATATGAATACATAGAAAGAAAAAAAAACAGCATAACTCACAAAAAACATACAAGTCCAAAAAGTTTTTTTCATCCCCCCTTCTTTTCATAAAAGGAAAAATAATATATTCCAAAAAAAAAAAAAAACTTACCGTTTTACAGGAAAGAATATAATAGTAGGATATTTTTCAACTGTATATTCCCAAGGTAAATCGTTTTCTTCACCATTAATCCTAAATTATTTTTTTATAATAGAAAACAGAAGTTTGAATAATTATAGAAAATCAAGTGCATATTAAATTAGTCTAAATCCTAAATATTATAGCAAAAATAAATAAAGATAATTTTTCAATAAAAATGATTTTTATTTGGAATTATATAATAATATTTTTTTTAAATGATGTGCAATATAATATAAAAAACGTAATTCATCTTATTATTTTTGATACTACTACATGCTCAAGATAATAACAATTTTAAAAAACTGATAAATAAAAAATAATTAGAATAAGATATGAAAAAAATTTAAATATTTAATTGTATAGTATAGCAAAAACAATTTTGTTACATTTAGATGATATTTTTTGTATGAATTATTTGTATACAAGGGTGAAATCAATTTTTTACATTGAAACATTTGGCATTAATGAATGAATAAAGGACTATTTAAAGAAAAAAAAAAGTACAACTATGTTTTTTTAATCAAAAAATTAAAAATAGTTAAAAATAATTCTAATTCAACATAAATAAAAGGGTCCATCATAAGCCCCCTTTAAATATAAGATAATATTAAAACAGTATGCAAGTCAATTTTTTTAATATCATGTTTGATATGATGTTTTGAAAGTTTGCAGATAAGTCTATCAATATTAACTGGTAATGGCAGAATAAATGTCAACTTATATTAAACACTGACAATTGTGTTGAATTTAAACTTTTAATTGTTATTTCTGATGATTAAAATGTTTTACCTTTTTTCTTTTAACATATACGAAAATTTAAGACATTCATTTATGAATATCATGTATACAATTATCATATAACACAGTCTGTAAAATTAAATTTAGAATGTAAACTAAGCGATTTTTCAACTTATCTTAATAAAGAAAATATTAACACAAAATCTGAAATGAATAAATGTTTTGAAATATTTATAAAACAGTACGTATTAAACATATAATAAAAAAGGTTGATTTATTTTGAAGTTAAAGATCAAAAGAAACAAAATCTTGTATGTTAAATTTAATCCCATTATTCTATTTACTAACATTGTGTGCGAGTGTATATTATATATATACATATGAACTATCCTAAAATGCTTTCTATAATGATTATAACTTTAAATAATGATTTTAATCTCACCTAGCAAATCTGATATCTTCAACATTGGAAAAATAATCTGCAACACTAAGAAATATGTGTGATATTGATTGGCAGGGTCCACACCAAGATGCATAATATAAAAGAACTACATCCTAAAAAAGTTAAAAAAAGATATTAAAATTGAATATTCTCTCACAAAGTGTGATAATTTTTGATACAATTTCCTCTTAAAATTCTACAATGACCAATGAATTAATTGTTTCATAAACAGAAGAAATTAACAAGAACAGATCAAGAAATTTAAAACTCACTTTGTCGTCCAAAACTACATCAAAAAAGGTTGTTGTGGTAACTTCTTGAACACACACATTAGATTCTTCTTCCATTTCACAATTGCCCAATTTTCTTACTGGCATTCTAAGATAACGATTTAGACTTCCAGTTGTATAATTTTTTATAAACTCAACTGAAAAATAATTAAAGTTATATAAGCTTGAGCTAATTATATAAACATGCAATTGATGAAAAAGAGGCTAACATACCTAAAGCCTTTTTTGTTACTGGTTCTTCCAAAACAAACTGGGTTTCTTTCTAAAATAATTACAAATAAAAAACAAAATTAGTGCATAAAACATAAGTTTATTCTAATGAAACAATATTTTTTTTATCTAAATATAGAAAATGTTTGAGAATTTTTGATATTCAAGTCAAGTCGGTCTAATGCCACTTGTTCATACCAAGCTGAATGAGATTTAGCTCTTTCGAATTAAGGTAGAAGTGTACACCTTTCGTTGTGAACGAGCACCGTTCAGGTGAAAGCACAGCTTTGCTCGAACACACACGACACAACCTTTTTAGGGGATGGTCAAACTCCTTCATCCATCCGCAAATTAGAATTTAAATCCAAATTAGATACCGACTCATCCCTGATTCAGTACCCCCAGAGGTATAATTTGTAATGGGAGCTTGGAGGACTTCACAGTCACAACCTATTGAATGTGCCACAACTGCCACTAGCCAACATGGTGGTCTTTAGCTGAGGCAAGGAAAGAACTCGCTACCTTTTGGCTACAACACTGACGCTCAACCAACCAGGCTACCACGGCTCTATTTTGGATATTACCACTAAGAAGTAAAATAATGCATTCAGAAAAATGTATAAAAGCTATAATACATATGGTAATAGATATTAAAGTGAAGCTCCAAAGACAGCAATTGTTGTATCTATTTCAACCAAAAAAGAAACTCAAATTGAGAGAGAAAGAATGAAAAGTAAATGAATTTAAAGAATTTTGTGTTTTTTGTACATTTAAAAAAATTACAAAAGTTATTCAAAAATCAATTGACCAATAATTGATATTTCATATTAATAAATACAGCACATGTTTCTTAAATGGCTGCTTCAGTTACAGAAATTTATTCAACATAATCATCGTCAAAAACAAAATGGAAGTTCTTATGGTAGAGGCTGTTTAAATAGTTCAGAAGGAAAAGGTAAGAGGATAATAGGTAATAAATACAAGAATAATAGGTAAGAAACACATCAGTCTATGTTGCAACATTGCATTGGCAAATGCTCCTCTGCATTTTGCAGAAGAGCATGGAATTTTCCCTTCAATGGGTTTAACAACGAGATTTTGAAAGGGATTTTTTTTTTACACATTTTGATTAAGGATAAGGAAATTTAGGTATATTTAAAAGAACATGGAAAGCAATAAAGATTTCTATCCTTTCACTCGGAAAATGAGAATCTGCTGAATTTTCAGTTTTTTAAGAGTGTGTGTAAAAAGAAATTGAATAAAAAATGGAATTGCATCAGGAAATAATACATTTCTGAATAAAAATAATCTGGACTAAATTAGGATAAAAACCGGGAAATAAATTAGAATTTAAATTAGATTATCATTACATATATGAGTGATTGATTACAAGCAATTACTTTTTTTTTTTTTTTTTTGCCAAGGGAAATAATTTTGCTCATTTAAAAATTAGTCTAATCAAAAACAAGGTGTAAAATTTATAACATTAAAAAGTAATTAAAAATACCTTTTAATGTTAAATAACACATTTATCACAGTAAAATAACATGCAATGCAAGTGAATTCAACAGGCAGTATAAAGCACATTTAACTCAAATCCAACATAACTATTAGAGGCAAAAGGAACAAGGAAGTTGTATAAATAATTCAACATTTGATATGATAAAAGTAAATATTTTAAACAGACGGTACTGAAACAATCTAACACATTGCTAATAGTTCCTATAAAATATTGAAATAAATTAGAATTCATTTGAAACTTCACAGATTTTTTCAAAGATTAGTGAGTGGACAGAATAAATAGTAAACAAAATCATCTATTTTCTAACAACAGCAAAAATATGAAGAGATAAATATTTGAAATTGAGCTATGAATATATTATACAATATTTATGAGCAATTTTTCATATATTTAGGAGATTCTACAGAAATAAAGGCACTGAAAAAGAGAACAATTAAATCTTATCTGAATTTTGGACAATTACATGCCTTTTTCAGACTTCCAAAAATCGCCCATAACTAAACTTTTTTTTTAAAAAAAGAAATAACTTAATTATTTTAAAGAAGTCATTTAGCAGATAGCTAAGAATATAAAATATTCCTAATTAAATTTCTAATGAAATTGCAGAAGGAGAAAGAATATCATTATTAGAATTGCAGTTAATATTCAAAATAGTGACAAAATTAAATCTTATTTGAAATTAAAAAATTGATACCTTAAAAAATGTAGAAATAATCAGATAGAAAAAATTAAAGTAAACAATGAAGTAAAACAAAATCCATCTCATTGTACCTAATTAATTCAGGAATATATTTTTAAAGCTACTTTTACAGCAGGTTAAATATAGAAAAGTAACTAACATTAATTTTAAATGCAAAAATAAATAGTCAGAATACATAAAATATAAATATGAAATAAATATTTAATTAAAAATAGAGAAATCAAAATTATTTACTGAGGTTTCCACAATAACAGCACTAGTCTGATGGTGATTCAATGATACATCTATTCCTAAACTTTCTGCAAAACTATGATAAAGAATCACATCCATCGCAATGAAATGCAAAGTTTTGTTCGTCAAGCATCCAAGCCCAGTAAAATTACTCAGCCAAGAGGTAGTATCAGAAGGATCTGGAAAGCTTGGAAAAAATAGTTCAGAATAATTCAAAGCATAGCGCATTCTGTGACAGAGTCTTTTTTCATTATTTTGTATCATTGTTAATATAAGATCATCTTTAAGTTCAGCAATTTCTTCATCTGTCAGTTGTTTTTTTACTGACTTCAAAGCATTTGGAGACTCCTTTTCACAATGAAAACTCAATCGCTTATACTGACCAAATTTAACAGGAAAAGAAGCCTCTATGTCATTACATTGATCAAAGCTCCCAAGTGCATTGATATTAAAATTTTTTAAAACTAGTTGCAGAGTGTTTTCACATTCAAAAAGTTTCATGTCTTCAATATTTTCAACAACATGATGCAAACAGGCTCGACAAAAACATGCTTGGTTTGGCTTCAGGCTGAGACTTTTGGATTGACAACATGTAAGGTCACAAAGATCGGGACGAAAGCGACATAGGTCTGGGTTATTTGATGTATCATTTTTATGGCACTTTTTTACTGTTTTAGTAAATTCTTCTTGCATTATGTGTCGCTTCAGAACCATCCTATGTTTGATAGACTCCACAAAATTTGATTTATTGCAGTTATAGTAATCTAAAGCAACTTCCTTAAGCTAAAAAAGAAAAGATAGAACTCATTTAAATGTAGAATTTTAAGATATTTATAATAAAAATAAAGCAGTGAATTCTTCAAATATGATAAGATTTCAAATTTCCTTAAAATAGAAAAATTTAACAAATCTATTGAAGAAATATAATTCCTAATTTTAAAAATCCATTATTAAAAAATTCTAAAAACATTTCACTATTTATCATTCCATATTGTTTGTCTTGTAGCTTTGGTAATAAATAAATGCTCAACCATTTAACAGATGATTCAGAAATTAAGTTGGTTTTTAATGTCATGATATATCCAGAGAATTAAAAAAACATAAATGCCAATATCAAAAATTTGATACATTTTTAATTTTATATGTTAACTATAATAAAGCCTTTAAAAAATGAAAACAGGTAATCAATCTAACAAAACTTAAAAATAACTTACTAGATTATAATATGGTGTATACTCTAATAGTAAACTTCGAGGTGTAAATAAAATAAGAACAGCATGATTTTCCAAAATTTCAGACAACATATTGCTCTTTGTTCCAGGTGGTGATACCCAATCAGATGTCTGCAAAATAAGCAAATCAAACTTATTTATATTTAAATATATAGTAAAAACATCTCATCGCCAACCTTCTTTATTAAAAAATTCAGATAGAATCAAATTGGATAATATAAATTTCCTCAATTTTAAACTGTAACGTAAATACAAAGGACAAATAGCTAAAATTAAAAAAAAAAAATTATTTATTTTAATAGATTATAAATAAAATATATGAAATAAAAATAGTTTATGACAGTAAAATGACAGAGACAATAATTTAAATGAAATATTAGTCTGGGTGGAATTACATGAAATAAAAGATATTTCATCTATAATCTACTGTTTAACAATCATGGATAGAATGTAGAAATTGAGCCTTTTAAAAAGCAATCTAATACTTGAAATAAGCAAAGGAAAATGCACAGTTAAATATGAATTAGTTATTTTATAACCATCATTATGGATTTTTCTTTCAAAGAGCAGAATTGTAATTAAAAACTTATTTAAAATTAGCTTTGAAATTGAAAAGTATAAATTAAGCTTTAAAAAAAACTTTTCTGAGGAATAAATACTTAAATGTCTATTAAGTATTAAGCTAAGATTAAAACTACATTTAGTTATAAAAAGAATAACTGCACAAAAATAAATTAATTCTAAATGCAAGCCAATTTTTAAAGCTTGTGATTAAATTTAAAAAAATTCTAATATTCAGAAATAAAAAACACAGAAAAATTAAGGCAAAAACAATTTTTAACTTTTTTTAAACCCTGAAACTAGTCAGACAGAAAACTGTCAGTGAACCAGGCATTATATATTCAATTTACAAAAAATATGCAACTAAAATACAGAAGAACAACATTTTAACATTATATTTGTACATCTAAAATAAATAACCAATTGGAAAAATCAATTACATAATCTAGAACTCCATAAGCCCATTTTAGAAGCTCTGCATGGCCGTTTATTTCTCCTCGATAGACCTAATTAAATGAATTAATATTCTTTTTAAAAAAGAGAAAATCAGGTTCAAAAATTATTCAAAAGTTTCACAGATAATGAATATCAACAAAGAAAAAAAAATACCAACTTCTGATCTATTCCAGAGAAACAACTGAACATCAGATTTTAATTTAAAGCTCTCTGCAACAAGTCGGTTTGTCAAAACAGCAAAACAAATTCTTCGGTGTGGATCTACAAAAAACAAACTCAGTTAAAAACAATTTAATTCTAAAAAATGCTATAGCTAGATTCCTTAGTTTAAAATTATTTGTTTTAAATCTTAGACTAGTAAAAACACAAATTATTTATGAAATAAACAATATTAAGAACCGTTAAGAACGGTTTAAAGGTAATTATTATAACAATAAGAAATACTTATGCTAAGCAATTCAGAACATATGGAAATAAATAGTGTGTGTGTGTGGAGGTGGGATTGGCTAAAAAAAGGACAATTTTTAACATAAAACCCTTTACTTTATAAGCATTAAAAAAGTTGGTACTCAAGTGTTCAAAATCACTGTTACTATATATTGCACTTCTAAATTATAAACCATTCATAATAAATATCCATCATGATTGGTGTTGAATTATTATATAATAAAGAATGAATTTTAAACTAGAGACTTTTAATTGTTTTTTTCTAAACTTATGTCACTTTAATTATGTTCTTTGCTTGCTATGCACTGATATACACACCAGCAAGATAGAACATTCTGATTTCTTTGGTACTTAATATTAACCACATTAAGTATCAAAACTTGCTTAGTAGCATTTCGTTAGTGAATACAGTCAATGTACTGTAAGACATCTTTAGTAACTAGTTGTCGGCAGATAACATATAACAATATTAAGAGACTAAAGCTTGATTAATATACAAGTACTGTCTCCTTTTACGATGTTCTTAATAGAAATTTCCTCCAATCAGTGAATATTTATAACTAAAATGTTTTATATATTACAGTAAAATCTCGTTACAACGAACTTCACGGGACCGTAAATTTTTTTCGTTATAACGAATATTTCGTTGTAACGGAATTTTCAAAATTGAACATAAGAAACAATTAGATTAAGAAATTAACAAAACCAACCATGAAAAACTGCTTTTCAAGAACGTGGATGCTACTATCATCTAAAATATGAAAAAAATGACTTACCTCTAGGGAAGCAATCACCTTTGAAAAACAGATTGCAAAGAAATAAAAATTTTATTTTAGAAAGTCCAGGATCTTTTTCTGTACAAGGTTAGTCGTCACATTAGAAACTAAGTTGTTTTGAAGATGGTGAATGCTTGAAAAAATCAAGTCCGGCACATTACTTTGTGAATTAATAAATGATCGCCATGTCTCCAAACTCGCTAACACTTCTGTTGAAGTAACAATTGGCGCATTGTCTTCTACCACAGTTTCTTCATTTTCACTGCTTTCGTCATCAGCATCACTCCTGTCATCTTTAATGGATTGAACGATGTCTTCTTCTGTCAGTTCATAACATGTTAGGACGTTGTCATCTGCACCGAGATAATCGTTCAAATCAACCTCATCTGAAATCGAAGTTTTCTTTTTTGTGGCGTTCCAAATTTCTTCTAACTCCGATTGCTGAGTTTCGTTTGGATTCTCTTCTTCTAAATCGGCATCCTCTGGAGCTGAATCATCGTCTACTGAATGGGTTGAATGTTTCCAACAGTTTCCTATTGTGGATTGACTGATGTCATCCCAAGAACAACATATCCATTCAATAGCTTCCTTAATGTTGCATTTTTTATCCACGTTTTTCTCCAAATCGCACAAAATTTGACGCAGTAAAAAGGTTCAATAGCGGGATTTTACTGCTCGGATGATACCTTGGTCAAGAGGTTGAAGCTTTGATGTGCAATTAGGCGGGAAATATTCCACATGGATGTCATCCAATTTTGGTGGATTATTATGGGGAGTGCAGTTGTCAATGAGAAGAAGGATTTTCCTCCTCTTCTTTTTCATATCTTTATCAAAATCGATGAACCATTTGTTTGTACCACGTGACACTTCTGGATTCAATGTATAGTGTCGCCCCCTACATCCTGTTCGAAAGTAGGTCACTTTACCAGTCCTACTCATACGGAGTAGACGTTCTCTAGCGTTACTTGTAACTGTTGATACTTAAAATGTTAATCGTAATAAATTTATTTTTATAATTAATATGGATTAAGTCTATTATTCTCAACTATTTCATTATCGACGAATTATTTCTTGGCATACTGCCATAACATAAAAATTGGTCCGTCGAGCCGGAGAGATAGCGTTCTAAAATGCGGCTCAAGACTTTAAATCGTCAAAGAGGCACATTTAAAGCTAAAATCAACAAGATTGAAGCTTTCATCAAGGAATTCGAACCTTCCGATGACACCAAGAAGGATAATATACAACTAAGCACTAAGCTGACATCAGTCAACGATATTATTCGAGGACTTGATCAAATAAAGTACGAATTATGTGCTCTACCTGAAGATGTGGATTTGAAAGATGCTTTAGAGCTTACTATCGAATTGGAAGAAGTTGCACAAGAAATGAAGGTAAGCCTTCTTATATTACTTTCCAAATATGAAAATGAAAGCAAAACTGTTGGCACTATTCCGAAAACAACTATTAAAATTCCTGACATACCTTTACCAACATTTAGTGGAAAATTCCAAGAATTTGAGCTCTTCAAATCTCAATTTATGAGTATTATTGGAAACAACCCATCATTGCATGAGACTCAAAAACTAATATATCTGAAAGGTTCTTTAAAACACGAGGCAGCGTTAATTCAAAGTGATCAAGATACTTTTGATTCTCTATTGAATGCCTTAGAAAATAGATATCAAAATAAAAGAGCTTTAGTTGATATTCACATATCCAAAATTCTTTCTATTAATAAATTGCATAATGAAAATCCTACTCAAATTAGATCATTAATTGATACTGTCAGAAATCACATGCGATCTTTAAAAAATCTAAAATTTGATTCTAACTGTTGTGAACTGCATGATAAAATCTGGCAACAGCTGAGGCAGCCAGTGACGTCAGCCTGCGAGCTGTCGGATATATACTTAGAACCGAAGATGTACTTGAATTGTGAAGATGTGTTTTGTGTCTGATGTTTGTGTTGTGTCGTCTTGAAGAAATAAATGTCTTGTACAAGAAATGTCTTGTATTCTTTCTTGATGACTAGAAAAGTAACCACGCATCTGGTAGATGCACGAACTAGCTGAATATCTTTTCTATGAAGATATAATTAGACATCGTAACATAGTGGCGTCCGCGACAGGATGGGTACTTTCGATTTGAAGTTCTGCTGATGAAATAATTTGAAGTAGCTGAAATAATGGAGATGACACAACTGAAATCTCAGAGGAAATCATTTCGGATTTCATTTACGGCTTGTACAAACAAGATTGAAGGTCAACTTAAAAAAGAATCGGTCGAATACGATGAACTTTTGATTTTGAAACAACAGTTATGTGAAAAGTTCAAGGCTTTGGAAGCTTGCCAATCAGAAATTTCTGGACTGACTTTGAAAAATGAAAGTGACGAAAAAATATATGAAGAAGATTTTCTATGTGCTGAGGAATACCGTGACAGGTATATAGAACTATGTTCGAAAGTTGACCGACTGACTGTGAAAAATACAAGTACTAATGTTTTCTCCGAATCTAGAAAATTTAGGCTCCCGAAAATTGAATTGAAAAAATTTGACGGGGATGCGAAAAATTATCTGACTTTTTGGAGTCAATTTCAGAAAATTCACGAAGATCCGGGTATTCCAAATGAAGACAAGTTTATGTATCTACTTCAAGCAGTAGTTCCTGGTTCGAAGGCGGCCCGTGTGGTGGAAAGTTTTCCTGCTACTTCAGAAAATTATTCGAAAGCAATCTCTCAAATCAAAGAGAGATTTGGAAGAGAAGATTTGTTGGTCCAAATATATGTGAGAGACTTGCTGTCTTTGGTGATGAGAAATGCATCCAACGGACGTTCGAAGACTGATTTACCCAAGTTATATGATGAACTGGAAGCCAAGATACAAGCATTAGAAAGCCTAGGTAAAACGCAAGTAAAATATGGTGACTTTCTTAGTCCTCTTGTGGAATCCTGTCTTCCTGAGGAAGTGTTGTTAGCATGGGAAAGAAATAGGAATCACAATTCGTCTGACGATGCCGGTGTATCACGAAATTTAAAGGAATTGATGAACTTTCTTCGGCAAGAAGTTAAAGGAGAAGAAATGATGAGCCTAGCTAGGACTGGATTTGTTACTCAACATACTTTACGAAAAAAAAGAACTGTTTAGTGAACCATGCAAACAGCAATCGACAACAGCTTCAGCCTTGGTAAGTCTGCAAACAACAGGTAAGAGAAATCAAAATTGTATTTTTTGTGATAAATTTCATGCCAGTGAAAACTGTTTTAGTGCAAGAAAAATGTCTTTAGATGCTAAACATAAACTGTTGTTAAAGAAAGGTGCATGTTTTTCATGTTTAAAGAAAGCTCGTCACTTAAGTAAATTTTGTAATGTAAAAGACCAATTAAAATGTCCCCGATGTTCTAATAAACATTTTGAATTAATGTGGGATAAAAGTGATAAATTAAGTGATAAAATTTGTGATTCTAAATGCATTTCTAACACTGAAAATTCCCTTTCAAATTGTAGTAAAAATGAAACAATATTTCTGCAAACGTTATGTGTTTTCGTACGGATTCAAGGAAAAAAGAAACTGATTAGAATTGTTTTGGATTCAGGCAGCCAGAGCTGTTATATCAGTGAAAAAATAATTTCCCTATTAAAAGCTTCATCGAGTAGAAATGAAACAGTGATTCATGCTTTGTTCGGGGGGAAAGAAACTGAGCCAATAAATCATGAGGTATTTCCGGTCGAAGTTACTTCTTTGGATGGTTCTTTTTCTTTTCGTTTCGAGGCCCTTTCAGAAAAGAAAATATGCGGATATATTCCTAGAATAAAAAACAAACAAATTCTGGCAGAATTAAAGAGAAATAAAATAAAATTTAGGGATTCTTTTGAAAATGAAACGGAAATTAATCTTTTGTTAGGAGCGGATGTTATAGGAAAAATATTAACTGGAAATATTTGTGAATTGGATTCAGGGTTGACAGCAGTTGAAACAAAATTAGGTTGGGTTGTTTTTGGACGGGGATCATTTGATAGAAAATGTAGTTCAACATTAACGATGTGTTGTACAAACATGCCTTTGAATAAACTTTGGGAACTTGAAGTTTTGGGTATATCTAATCCAAGTGAATGTAGGAAGGAAGATATTGATTTGAAAGAATTTGCTGATAAAGTGAACATTCTTCCAGACGGAAGATATGAAATACAACTTCCTTGGAAATATAAATTTGGGAATTTACCCAGTAATAAAGATTTGGTCTTGAAAAGACACGAAAGGTTAGTGAACAAATATGAAAACACGGAAATTTTGTTTGAATATCAGAGGGTTTTTCAAGATTGGGAAAACTTAGGTATTATTGAACGTGTCCCTGATTCTGAATTAAATAGAAGATGCCATTTTTTGTCGCATAGACCATTAATTAAATTGGAGAGTCAGACAACAAAATATCGTCCCGTTTTTGATGCGTCCGCAGCTGAGAGAGGAAAACCTTCGTTGAATGAATGTTTAGTAAAGGGGATTAATTTGATAGAGTTAATACCAGATATTCTGGATCGTTTTAGAAAGTATCCTATTGGATTAAGTGCCGATATAGAAAAGGCATTTTTAATGTTATCTGTGGCTCCTAAGGACAGAGACTTTTTAAGGTTTTTTTATCCATGTAAAGATGAATTGATATATAGACATTGTAGAGTAGTATTTGGTGTTTCATCTAGTCCTTTTTTATTGAATGCTACTATCATGCATCTACTTGAAAATTGTGATGAATGCCTGGATGTTGTACAAAAACTTAAATGTTCTTTTTATGTGGATAATTGTTTAACAGGAGTATATAGTGTTCTTGAAGCTGATTATTTTATGGAAAAGGCAACAAATATTATGTCAAAGGGTTGCTTTAATTTGAGATGCTGGGAGAGCAATGTGGAATGTCTACATACCACTAAACATTCTGGAAATACGTCTGTATTGGGGTTGATTTGGGATTTCGATGCAGACACATTGAAGTGTAAAATTGATTTGGAAATTTTATCTTGTGAAACTAAAATAACTAAAAGATTTATTTTATCTTCTGTACAAAAATTCTATGATCCTCTTGGTATGTTGACTCCTTCTACTTTGCTCCCAAAGCTTATGTTACAAGATTTGTGGAAATCTCGATTTTTTTGGGAAGAGGAACTTCCTGCTAATATTATTGAAAGGTTTTCTAAATGGTTAAATGAAATGTTTTTATTGAAAAATGTATCTGTACCACGTTTTATGAACTTTAATGAAACTTCTGAATTGCATGTGTTTGTAGATGCATGCAAGGGGGCTTATGCTGCGTGTGTCTTCGTTAGATCTGAGATGGAAGGAGAAATTAAGATTAGACTCGTTCGCGCAAAGAACAGAGTGGCTCCTTTAAAGTCTTTGAGCATTCCACGTTTAGAATTGATGGCTTGCTGCATTGGAGCGAGACTTGTTAGTTCCATTATTAAGGCGCTCGATGCAAAGAATATGCAGGTCACACTCTGGTCAGATTCCACTGTTGCATTATGGTGGATTAAAGAATATGGAGACTGGGCAGTTTTTGTTGCCAATCGCGTTAAAGAGATACGAGAGCTAACTGGATCTTACACTTGGCGACATGTTCCGGGCAGTATGAACATTGCCGACCTGTTGTCTCGTGGAGGTTCACCCCGGCAAATGTTAAATTCTAAATGGTGGGAGGGTCCATCCTGGTTAGTAGAAAATCCTGAATTTTGGCCTATTAGTGAATTAACTTGCCAGCCAGATGAAGTCAATATTGAAAAGAGAAAGTGCAAGTTAGTTAATTTAAATCTAACCGAGGACACACACCCTTGGTATGCAAAAAGATCAGCTGATTATGAAAAAATGATTCGAGTAATTGCTTGGGTTTTAAGATTTATTAATAACTGTAAATTGCTGAATGTAAAATGTAAGAACTCTGAATTATTAAAATCTGATATTGAAAGTTCTGAGAAAAAGTTAATTCTTTTAGTTCAGAATAGTTATTTGTCAAATGTAGGTAATTTAAATTTTGAGACTTTCTTGGATAGCGATGGTATTCTAAGAGTAAAAACTAAAATATTTAATCGTAGTGATGAAAAATCTTTTTTGTATCCCATACTTTTACCAGAAAAATGTCAGTTTACTACACTTTTGATTAAATCAGTACATGAGAAAAATCATCATGCTGGAATTCAGTTTATGCAATGTCTTCTTAGAGAAAAGTTTTGGATTGTAAAGGCTAGGAAAGCAATTAAAAATGTTTTACATAGTTGTATTGTTTGCAAACTATTTAAAGTTAAGGCTATGTCAAGCGAACCTACACCTTTGCCACCAGATAGAGTATCTGATAGCGTACCTTTTGAAATTGTGGGAATAGATTTAGCGGGTCCTTTGTTTTTGAAAAATAAAGAGAAAGTATGGATAGTTCTTTTTACGTGCGCGGTATACCGTGCGATCCATCTCGAACTTATAAATTCTTTGTCATCTGACACGTTTATTTTGTCTCTTCGACGGTTCATTGCTAGACGTGGGCGACCACGAACGATTTATTGCGATAATGGCACGAATTTTCGAGGTGCCTGCAATGATCTATCAAAATTAAATTGGAAAAAAATTGTAAAAGAAACCGGTACACAAAGAATATTTTGGAAATTTATTCCTCCTACCGCAGCGTGGTGGGGAGGCTGGTGGGAAAGGTTGGTTCGCACTTTAAAAGACTTATTGAAACGTACTTTAGGTAAATCTGTTTTGAATTCTGATGAACTGTACACTATACTATGTGATTGTGAATGTATTATTAATTGTAGACCATTAACATGTGTTTCGGAGAATCCTGAAGAATTGGTTCCCCTTACCCCCAACATGTTCTTGATTGAGAATAGGAGCTCTAGTTCTCGAGATATTGAAGAACTAAGCGCTAATTGCCTTAACAAAAGACTTAAATATCGTTATAAGCTTTTGGGAGATTTTCGCCAACGCTTTAGAAAGGAATATCTCGGGCAACTTGTCCAGAAGCAAAAGGGAAAACATTCTCGTGATCCGCAAGTTGGAGAGATAGTTTTGATTGAGGATGACAATAAGAAGAGACTGTTTTGGGTTTTGGGAAAGATAATTGATTTGATGCCTGGACGGGATGGGAAATGTCGAGTTGTAAAACTTAGGACACAGCATGGGACAATTTTACGCCCCATCCAGCGAATTTATCCTTTAGAAGTTTATTCTAATGAATCCCTTCAGCAGGAACCTGTTGGCGGGGAATCTAATTCTCAGGAGTCAAAAAATGAAAATAACATTATAAACAATGATGATGTAATAATTAGAAAATTCACCTCCTCCGGTAGATTAATAAAATTGCCTAAAAGGCTTGATCTTTTAAATAATGTGTGTTACGTGCTTGAGACTCAGTCAGAGTCTCAAGGGGGGGAGGATGTTGTGAACTGCATGATAAAATCTGGCAACAGCTGAGGCAGCCAGTGACGTCAGCCTGCGAGCTGTCGGATATATACTTAGAACCGAAGATGTACTTGAATTGTGAAGATGTGTTTTGTGTCTGATGTTTGTGTTGTGTCGTCTTGAAGAAATAAATGTCTTGTACAAGAAATGTCTTGTATTCTTTCTTGATGACTAGAAAAGTACCCACGCATCTGGTAGATGCACGAACTAGCTGAATATCTTTTCTATGAAGATATAATTAGACAGCGTAACACTAACCCTTTATCTGATGCTATAATATTACATGTGTTAAATAATAAGATTGATAAGGAATCTCAAAGATTATTCCAATTAAGTCTGATAATGACTGAAGTTCCTAGTTTAGAAAATCTCCTGTCATTTTTGGAATTAAGATGCATTCAGCTAGAGTCAATTTTCAAACCAGATTTCTCGACAAAAATTAAACCAACAAAAAGTAAATTAAATTCTGGTTTCGGTGGAAATAATAATTCGCCTAGAGTTAAATCTTTTTTATCGAAAAGCAAGCAAAATAAAAAATGCATTATGAATGAATGTAATCTCTCTCATCCTTTGTATAAATGTGATACATTTAAAAAACTTTCAATTCCCGAAAGGAAAGAAATAGTTAATTTAAACCATGTATGTAATCGCTGTCTATCAACAAATCATTTTAATAATTGCCCGAGTTCTTTTTTCTGTATGCACTGCAAAGGCAAAAATGTCAACGCAATGCATAATATATTACTATGCGAAGACAGATTTAATCCTACCCAGAAAATAAATTCCCCTGCAGCCAGCCAAGCATCTGAGTCATCAGTGACCTTGGCTTCCAAGAGCGATACCACTAGAAAGGGATTGCTCTACACGGCTATGATTTATATTCATGGTCCGAAGGGGAAAGTAAACCTTCGTTGCGTTCTTGATTCGGCTTCAGAAAGTAACTACCTAACGTTGAAAGCAGCAAATAAGTTAGGGCTACATAAAATAAAAACCATCTCTTTCAAGAATAAATCACTTTGCAAAGGCAGATGTTTCGAACTTTGATGATACATTCCACTTAAATGATGTAGACTTTTTTCTCACTAAAGAGATCATAAATATACATCCTTCAAAAAAGATAAATATTTCGGAACTAATGATTCCAACAGGCTGTATTCTAGCAGATAAAGATTTTTATCAACCTTCAGAGATTTCTTGCTTGTTAGGAAGTGGGCTCTTTTTTGATATTTTTGGGTCAAATCAAATAAAATTGACTAACTCAAACTTCAGATTAGTAGAATCTAAATTTGGATTTATTGTAGCAGGATCGTATAATGATGAATCTTGCTATCCAAATCATTGTTTCCTTTCAAAGGGTTTAAATAACTTAGATGACACCTTACGCTCTTTTTGGGAAACAGAAAATATTTCTGAAGTACAAACTAAATTAAACGATGAACTTTCATATTGTGAAGATCACCTTGAAAAAACGCACATTAGGAAACCTTGTGGTAGATATTCTGTTTCGCTACCATTTAAACAGAATTTTGATGAAAACGTAAATTTAGGGGATTCTAGAACTATTGCGTCTAAACGCCTTGATCAACTCTGGAGACGTTTAGATCGAGATGACAAATTAAAAACTCTTTACACAGAATTCATTGAAGAATATCTTGCTTTAGATCATATGGAAGAAGTTTTGGAATTAAGATGAAATAAAATCTGATAATGGATTCTTTCTTCCACACCACGGCGTACTTAGATCTGGCAATCGTGTTCGTCCATTAAGAGTAGTTTTCAATGGCTCACAAAAAACTGATCTAAATATCTCACTTAATGATGTTCTGTGTAAAGGAGGTACAATTCAAGAAGATTTATTTTCTATAATGCTTCGTGCGCGTAAACATCGTTATTTCTTTAGTTGTGACATATGCCACATGTTTAGGCAAATTGAAATAAATCCCCAACAGAGACATTTTCAGAAAATACTCTGGAAAAAGGGTCCAAATGAACCATTTCAAATTTATAGATTGAAAACAATCACTTATGGAACAACACCCGCATGTTACCTGTCTACGCGAGTTCTAAAGCAACTTGCAATGGATGAAAAAGATAATTTTCCTGTTGCAGCTAATGTTGTTCTTCAAGACGTTTACTTGGATGATATCTTAACTGGATGCTCCAGTCTCCATGAACTTGAACTATTAAAAACTGAACTTACTGTTCTCTTTAAAAGTGCAGGAATGAGCTTGCACAAATGGTGTTTCTCACATGCAAACAGTGAGTCTCCTGACATAAATTTTGATCAGTTAACTGAAGAGACTGTAAAAACTTTGGGTGTTATGTGGAATAGTTCTTCAGACACCTTTTGTTTCAAAGTTTCTTTTCCTACCAATTCGATCTTCACGAAGAGAGATGTTCTTTCTCAGATCGCCCGCCTATTTGATCCTCTTGGTCTTTTAGGACCAGTAATAAGTAAAGCCAAATTCTTCATGCAAAAATTATGGCTACTTAAATTAAATTGGCATGAGAAACTACCGGTAGCAGTTTCCAATGAATGGATTTCCTTTATCCAATCCTTACCGGATTTAGAAAAGCTCAGGATCCCAAGATTTGTCCTATTAGAGAATCCTGAAAGAATAGCACTTCTTGGATTCGCCGATGCCTCTGAAAAGGGATTTGCAGCTGTTGTTTACGTTTCTGTTCAATCCAAGAATCGTAACAAAACCTGTCACCTTCTTTGTAGTAAATCAAGCGTAGCACCGATCAAGACTCTATCCATTCCCCGGTTGGAGCTCTCGGCCTGCCTCTTGCTATCAAAATTAGTGAACAAAGTTGTGGCTGCACTTAAAATTGATCTTCAAGAAATAACTTTGTATTCTGATTCCACAATTTCTATAAGTTGGATTAGGACTTCACCTCATCTTCTCAAGACATTTGTCGCTAATAGAGTGGCAAAAATACAAGAAATAACTAAAACCTTTTCATGGCAGCATATATCGTCTGAAAATAACCCAGCCGACCTCCTTTCCAGAGGTCTGAATGCCCCAGACTTGGTTAAGAGTGAATTGTGGTGGAAAGGTCCTGATATTTCAAGTCTTGTACATGCTGAACTTCCTAAAAACTGTACTGATGACATTCAAAAGGAATTTAAGACTTCTGTGACAAAAAGTCTCCTGCTCTCACCTGAAATTGATTTATTTCATAAGATTGTTTCTGTAACTAATAACTTTTGTAAACTTATTCGTATTATTAGTTATATTTTCAGATTCATCAAAAATGCCAAGTTACCAAGTGACAAACGCATCACTGGGCCTTTAACTCGCCAGGAACTTACTGGAGCAGAGATATGGTTATTAAATACTGTTCAAAAAATAGATTTTCCTGTTGAATTTAAAAATTTATTAAAAAGTGAACCTGTACCTTGTAATAGCAAACTTGCTTCTTTAAATTGTTCCATTGATGAAAATAATATTATTCGTGTTGGAGGTAGATTACTAAATTCATCATTGTCTTTTAATGAAAAATATCCTATAGTGTTACCAAGTAAAAGTATTATAACTTTAATGATCATAAGGTATTATCATAATAAATATTTTCATATTGGTTCTAATAATTTGCTATATCATGTTCGTCGTAAATATTGGCCACTTAATGGTAGAAATCTTGCACGTCAAATTGTACATAATTGTGTAATTTGTTTCAAAAATAAACCTGTGATGTCAAATCAATTGATGGGTGATTTGCCCAAAGAAAGGGTAACTCCCACTTTTCCTTTTAACAAATGTGGTGTAGATTTCTGTGGTCCATTTTTGATAAAATACAAGAACCAAAGAAAAGGTGTATTGAATAAGATTTATGTTTGCATATTTGTATGTATGGTTACGAAAGCGATCCATTTGGAATTTGTGTCTGATCTTACTTCCCAAGCATTCATTGCCTGTTTAAAAAGATTCTTTGGTAGAAGGGGTAAGAGTTCTAAAATCTTCTCGGATAACGGTAAAACATTTGTTGGTGCAAATGTGGAATTAAAAAAAAATTATGTGAGTTAGTTAAATCTCCCGATGAAGCACTAAATAGCTATTTTAATGATGAACGTATTAATTGGCATTTCATTCCTCCTAGATCTCCTAATTTTGGTGGATTGTGGGAATCCGGAGTGAAATCATTTAAATTTCATTTAAAGCGCATAGCGGGAAATTCAAATTTAACCCTTGAAGAATTCATCACTTTACTTGCTGAAGTAGAAGCTGTGTTAAATTCACGCCCTCTAACTCCTCTTTCTTCTGAATTTGATAATTTTGAGACTCTTTCTCCAGGCCACTTTCTAATAGGAAGACCAATTACCGCCACTGTTGAACCCCAATATATTGATTTTAAGGAGAATACACTATCAAAATGGCAAAGAGTCACTCGATTATCTCAACAGATTTGGAAAATTTGGAAAAGAGATTACCTAAATAATTTGCAACAAAGGAGCAAATGGAAATTTAATAAAAATAATGTGGAAATAGGAACTCTTGTTTTAGTTAAAAATGAAACCCTACCAGGTACCAAATGGATCACAGGTAGAATTGCAGATATTTTCCCTGGGAAAGATAATAAAATTAGAGTTGTTAATATTAAACTTCCTGATGGAAAAATAATTAAAAGAAATATCAGAGATGTTTGTATTTTACCTATTGTATAGAAAATGTGTTAATTGTACATTATCATACTTGTATTATTTTTATATTAGTGTAATTGCATTTGTTGTTATTTTTTATCTATATTCCATTTGATTTAACATGTTTTATTATATTTTTGTTCTTAAATTTGTATTCTTTTATTTGTTGAAATAAGTATTTCAACGGGGGCCGGGATGTTTGTACCACGTGACACTTCTGGATTCAATGTATAGTGTCGCCCCCAACATCCTGTTCGAAAGTAGGTCACTTTACCAGTCCTACTCATACGGAGTAGACGTTCTCTAGCGTTACTTGTAACTGTTGATACTTAAAATGTTAATCGTAATAAATTTATTTTTATAATTAATATGGATTAAGTCTATTATTCTCAACTATTTCATTATCGACGAATTATTTCTTGGCATGCTGCCATAACACCATTCATTAAAAATAGATTACGTCATCCATTCTTTTCTGTTTGATTTGTAAATGCATGGTAATGATTTACAATTTTTAAAACATCGAGGTTTTGCGGATTAGTCAATGATGAGAACTTTTCGCTTCTATGTTCCGGATTTGTTACAGCAAAAGAGGGCAGTGATTCGTTGCTTTGAAGCCTTCCCACCAATACATTTGTCACCTTTTAAGGCCAAGGTTTTCCTCGGCTCAAGCTGAAAAAAAACTCCATCTTCGTAAGCATTGAACACATCATTTAAGCTGTATTTCTTGATGAGGGCTGCCACTTCTCCTTTTCACCACTCGTTGATGGATTCCATCGGCGGGTCATCGCTTCCCCAGATATGGATTTCATAACCACTCCGTACCGCTCTCGAAAGCGAATCAACCATACAAAATTAGCACTGAAGTTTTCTACACCCAGCATCTTAGCAAATTCTAAGGCTTTTTCTCGGATTAAAGGTCCGGTCAGTGGAACATTTCTGGACCGAACATCTTGAAACCATTTGAAAACTGCCTTATCAACATCTTCAAATTGGGCTTTATGCAACCTTTTTCTTTGAGGGCCAAGAACAGAAGTTTGCAGTTGCTTAAAAATGTTTTCACGATCTTTTAAAAAAGTTGACAATGTTGATGGAGAAATGCCATACTTTTTAGCCACCTCACCTTTTTTAATTCCATTGTCTACCTCAGATATGATGTTTTTCTTTTCTTCCAAAGAAAACTGTTTCCTTTTCACAGAAGGAGCCATCACTTATCGAGCTGTAAAGTACGCAGAAATCTTACTTTTCGTAACACTTCTCACTCCCGTCTGACAATCTACACTACACGAAAGGCAAGAGGCTTTTTTTTTATTGAGAATGGAACCAATAATCATTCAGTTTTGTTTTCGCACCGCCACAATTTTTTGTTTACTTCTTGGAAAAATCTGTTTTTGTTTGTTAGTTACACTACCCGCCACCAACTTTTATCACGCAACTGCGTACCCTTTCGACCCCGGGGAGCAGTAAATCGCAGCACCTGCTTCGGGATACCTGTTTCCTCGGAGATGGTGTGGAACCACTTTGGAAATAAGTTGAAAGAAACTCGAAGAAGGTCTGAGTAGTTCGTTATAATGAGATATTCTTAATTTGATAATTTCGTTATATCGAGATTCATTTAACATTGTTTTAATAGGTTTTCGGTAGGGACTTCTGTAAATTTCGTAATAACGAAATTTTTCGTTGTAACGAGATTTTACTGTAGTATGAATTTATAATTGTACATATGATAATAATAAAATTTATATATATATATTAAAGAATTTTTAAAAAAATCTCAAATTTATATATACAGCTAGAATGTAAATAATATTATACTTCATTTTTTAAGCTGATTTCAAATAAATAAAGTAGAGCTGTATTCTCAGCCCATTTTAAATTTCTCCTGTAATAATTCTAAAAATCTTACAGCTATAGTATATTGCACAATATAAAATAAGAATACAATTCAATGAAGAATAGCACAAGTAATAAAAAAGTTAAAATTAATGCTTTTTATTAAAATTTCAAAAATAATAGTACATACCAGTAGATAAGGACTTTAAAGCTGTAAAATAAAACTGTTTATAACCCTTAGGATATGAACTATTCTTGAATTCAAAATATCCAACTAACACAGCCTGAAAATGAATACATACATATCAATACATAAAGAAATATTATTTTATCTTTATATATATGTAAAATATTTATACAATCTTATTTAGAATATTTTTAT
>JAPMOQ010010648.1:17294-47804 GCA_026543055.1 Argiope trifasciata | reverse complement strand
TTTTATGCACTCATTTTAGAGAGATTTATCTTTTTAAATAATATTTTCAGCAGCAACCTTCGCCCTCCCTTTTTTTTTTCCCGATACAAAATAAATGATAAAAAGTATATTAAATAAAAGGTATAGAAAATTTGCGGACCATAAATTTCTTATTTCCTGGAATTGTGTTTTCTTGCTATTATTATTAAATTATTAAAAAATATCAGGATAATCCTAATTTGTTAATATTCCATTGTATGCACTGTGATAATTAGACTATAAAATCACAATTGAATAATATAAAATAAATTACCCTGATGGAAAAAAAATCCCAACACTAGGAAGGAGCCATGCTAGATAAACGAAATTTGGCAGGCGTGTTTATACATCTGAAAGATGACGTCGATTCAAATTTCGAGCTACGCGCGTAAGTGTGGCGCTAGTAGCGACACTATGAACATGCAAATGAGGTTTGCTTTAAATAAGCGCTGTAATTTTCGTGATCGTTATTTACAGTTGAGATTTGACGTAGTGGGTTAATGTTAGTCAAGGATGCCTCTGAGAAGACGAAGAAGCCATTATCAACAGCTCACTGAGTTTGAACAATGTCGTGTTGTAGGGCTACGAGAAGGTGGGTTTTCTTTCCGCGATATTGCTGAAAGACTTGGCAGGAATGTATCCACTGTGCCTGAGTATTGGCGGCAGTGGTCAAGGGTAGGTACTGCCTCAAGAAGACCAGGTTCCGGGCGGCCACGTGGTACTACTGAGAGGGAAGACCGTCGTATTCGACGTATGGCTGTGGCTAATTGTACTGCGTCTACAGATGAAATTCGAGCTGCAGTTGGCACCACAGTGACACAACGAACTGTTACAAATCGGTTACTTCAAGGAGCCAGACGCCCGGTACAGTGCATTCCACTGATTCCAAACCACTGCCGTTTGCAACGTGAGTGGTGTCAAGCTAGAGCTCATTGGAGGACGGAGTGGAGATCTGTTGTTTTCTGATGAAAGCCGGTTCTGCCTTGGTCGCAGTGATGGCCGTTTGTTGGTTAGAAGGAGGCCAGGTGAACGCCTGCTAGTGACATGTCTGCGGCCTAGACACACAGGGCCTACTCCTTTAGTTATGGTTTGGGGAGCAATTTCGTATGACAGCAGGAGCACTCTCGTGGTTATCCCATGCACCCTGACTGCAAATTTGTACGTCAGCCTAGTGATACAACCTGTTGTGCTGCCATTCATGAACAGCATTCAAGGGGGTGTTTTCCAACACGATAACGCTCGCCCTCATACCGCTGTTGTAACCCAACATTCTCTACAGAGTGTCGATATGTTGCCTTGGCCTGCTAGATCACCAGATCTTTCTCCAATCGAGCATGTATGGGACGACAACTCCAGCGTCATCCACAACCAGCATTAACCGCCCAAGTGCAACAGGCATAGAACTCCATCCCACAAACTGATATCCGACACAATGCATGCACGTTTGTATGCTTGCATTCAAAATTCTGGCGGTTACACCGGTTACTAATGTACCAACATTTCACACTTGGAATGGCTCTTCTCACCAATGGCTCTACCTGTGATCTTGAAACTTTAATCAATTAAATATGTTGCCTAGACAAATGCATTCCTAAAATTTCATTACTGTACAATAATTTTTTCTTGGTGCTGGGATTTTTTTTCCCATCAGTGTATATCAAATACAAAATTATTTTGATAAAAATAATTCCTAGAAATATTCATCTTTGAATATTTCTAGGAATTATTATTATTCATTCTAGGATTAATTTTTATTTATTTTAGAATATTTCAGAAAGTTTCCTGGACAATTTTTAATTTTCTATGTAATTTTTCTAAATTTGAGGCTATTTGAATGATTAATCATATTTCACATCAGAAAATTGCATAAAAATATATTGTATCAAATGTATTTAATGAATACATTTCATAAAAGTTTAATGTAAACATACCTCATGCTTTGTCAGTAAATCCAATAATTCCCCAGAATGATGCAGAGGCACAACTGGAGACAAAATGGAATCAAGAAAGTAGATTAAGTACGTGGCTACTATAGGGCCTTCATAACGAACTATTCCCATTTCATGAACATATGCTAGGACAATGGGATACGATGGAATAGAGAATTTCTTTCGGCACTCTCCATCAGGCCACCAACAATTAATGGCAGCAAAAAATACCTAAAATGGAATTTTTAATCATAATTTAAATTTTTTAAAACAATATACATGTAAAATCTTTAAAAGATAAAAAGATAAACATCAATGTATCATTAATTTAATTAAATAACTTCTATTTTCATTTAATATTTAATCAATTTTAATTCAATTTACATTTTAATATAAAATTCCATATTTGTTAAATGTTAACAATAACAGAATTCTAAGAGAAAACTTTTTAAATTTTTCTTTTGATAAAATTAAAATATGTATTGCACATTATATATCCATTTATGGCAGAAAAGCATTATTAAAAATTACAACTATTTAATTATTCTTAGAAAATTGTACAGCCTTTTTTCAAATCTTAATATAAATAAATATAATAATAAATTCAATTCCATAAATTCTTATAAATTATAATTATTTAATTTTTAATTGCTTATAAATTCAACTTTTAATTGCTCTTAAATGCAAGACAGACTTAATATATTTATTTTTAATAAAAAACAACTTATTGTGATACATAAAATACATTACAGAATAAAGAACAATTCAAGACTTTTATTCGACGCTCTAAAGTCAATTTCTTGCTGCTTATAAAGTAACTGATCTCTAATAAATGAATTCATTGCTGTAACAATTTGATCACTGATTATTTATATTTAATAATTTACCACTTTAATAATGAATTGCTGAAGGTGACAAGTTTATTACAAAACTTTAAACAATCTTTATAATTTGAACTATACTACACACATCAACAGACATATAAAGAATAAAATTAACTCTCTTCAATGTGACAAGATAATCCTGATTTAACACCAGATCAAATAATCACTACAAAAGATACAAAATTTATCATGGCTAAATTTCAGAAAATTAGAGAGTTCAAGTAATACTAGTAATGATATACCTGAATACATTTAAAATATATGAATGCTCATAAAATACAAGTTGTTTCAAAAACATTGTAAGGTACATGTATTCAAAACTAAAAATGCTAATATGATATTGCATCGCTTTGATATATTAAACAAAACAAAACAACAACAACAACAAAAACAACAAAAAAAAGCAAGAAAATAAAACAGAAATATTATTGAATGATTTTTTTTTAAAAAAACCTACCTAAAAATATATCAAAAAATTATTTATAATAAATTAAGAAATTATTTAAGTTTAAATGCTTTAATAACTTGAATTATAAACTATTATTGGAATTTTAATTTAAAAAAATAAAACAATAAAATTAAAACACATATATCCTGCTTTATTTGAAATACTGACTAAACCTTTTAATGGAAATTTTGTAAAACTAAAAAATGCAAACTCAAAACATAATCACTAAAATATATATGTATATTCATGTGGAAAGTGAGTTTTCTTGCCAGATACTTCAATTCATAAATAATACAAAACATTTTGAATAGAGAAAAAAATTAACAATTGTATAATTTTTATATATAATCTAGAGCAGTCAAAAATAAATTTATAGCTATTGTTATGATTTTTTGCTGCTTTTTATTATAAGGACTTGGCAAGATTTCAAATTGGTATACATGCATATATTTGAAAGAAAAAAAAAAGCTTCAAGACACAACTAAAACAATACCTCATTGTGATAAAATTTGGCAACTGTTTCAAATTCTTCTCTGGCTTGCAAGGATGAAGCATCCCACGGTGCATAGTACATGACAAGAGATACATCTTTCTCGGAGATTAATGATAAAAGTTGTTTAATATTCCCAGTATAAAAGTCAGTAACCAGTGAAGGTGGTTCAAAAAACGTGTTTGGAGGATTAACTTTTTTAGTTTTCAATGGTCTAGAAAAAATAATCAGTAAAACTACCATAAATTTAATGTAGACAAAATTATGAATCAAAATAACACAATTATAAAATTGTTTTGAGCGGCAACACTTATGTGGACATCAAAAGTATACATATTAATGAAATTGTGTTTTAAAATTCAAACAACATTCGAAACACTTCATTGATAATAAAGAATATTTAAGTAATATATTTAATAATTTCACATCCATTCGGCACTTATTATGTCACTTAAAATATAAAATGGCAGCATTATATAAAAGTTACTCTTTATAACACAGCAATATTATAACAAAATATTATGTTATACAAATTCTTTTACAATAGCATTAAATGCAATATAAATACATTAAAATAATTATAGTCAAAATTCTTTTGAATCGTCATTTATTTGAAAACCCAAAAATATTAAATATATTAAAATAACGTGTGAAAAATAAAATACTAATTCATGATAATTCACACATTAAGTGAACACTATTGTAATATTAAAATAAATGAACATCGATGTCAAATAATTGAAAATGTCTACTATATAAATATTATTATATATTAGTACTATATTCTAATATAGTACAATAAATAACCTAGTAAAATATGCAATCATTGAATAATAAACAGTATTTAAAAACTATAGGGATCACCAGTTACAAATATGAAAAAAAAAAGGAAATTGACAAAAATAAAAAGATGCAAAAATTAAAAGAATTCAATAAATAGTGTGGAAATGGTACACTCTCATAATACAAATATTAATTGTATAATACAAATTTGGATTGCAATAATATTCCAAAGTAATTAATGATCTAAATGCCATTGAATTTTCTAATATTGATAATAGTAAAATAATAGATGAAAAAAGATATGAGAAATAATGATGACAGAATAATGTTAGTGAAAAAGAATGGTAAGATGAAAGAAGAAGAAAAATATCCCTTAAAGCCTTAATAATCATTCTAAAAAATAAAAAACTATTTATAAAAATGGTTGATTACTAACAAAGTAAATCTCATAAAAAATCAATTAATTATTTTCATAAAATTTTGAAAAAATTAATAAGCAAGCTAAAAATAAAAATTTGTAAATATAATTTAAATCACTAATTCAAAAGTGGTGAACAAATACATGGTTAAAAAATCATATGAGTATATTTATTTATTTTTATTAATTAAAAACAATTTTTGATAAGTTGGAATATAATGATAATTAGATTGTTTATATTGCTGATTGTAAACATTGATCTGACGGTGTGTTTTGCTTATGTTTACAGACACCGGCTTAATCTTTTTAGCTGACACTAAAAAATAAATAGAAAATTCGTACCCGCTTTGAAGTGCAGCAATACCTGTGAACACAATTGTTATCACAAAAAAAATTTCGCGTCCATATGAATTCATAACTTGGAAATATTTTGAGAGAGATAGAGGTTCGCCACGTGTATCTTGTATTTTGATACCATTATCATCCTCATCTTTCGTCAAGTCGTCGGTCGCCGCCATGATGACGTCATTATACGTAAAAGGAAACCAAAACGAAAACCAAATGCATAAGGTAAGTGTAAAATCTTCCAAACCTATGTTATTGGCTCAGCAGACGGAAAAGATATCCATCCTTCATTACATTTACCGCCTGCATTCTATAGTGATTTTCGAATGTCGTATGTATCTATTTGAAAAAGATACTTTTGGTTTTTTTCGACGCACTGAATAAATTAAATTTGATATAAGAAATAAATTAATGTTTTGATAGAATTTTCCTTTAAAGGTTTATTTTAATTCTACTTTTTTATTATGGAGAGAAAACTTTCAAATAATATGCAACAAAAATATGTTTTTTTTTTTCGTAAATTGTCTGCTATTCCTATATTTTCCGCTCAATTCAAAAACTAAATCTGGCAACAATTGCTAGCGTGGGCGGGATGCATTTTTAATTATTTGTTGAATTCTTGTAAATGCCTCTGCACATGTGACAGGCTGACTGTACTTTGCAGTCCTTGTTTGGCTAGCATTCTGTAACAAAACCTGTCTTAGTTTAAATTCTATAAATATCAGGAGTTTTGCTTATTTTCAGATATTGGTTGTTATTGGAAATAAACATATCTTTTTTTTTCAGACGTATTTAGGAAATTCGCTTTTTTAGAATGCGTAAGAATAACTACAAATTTTAAAATCTGTTTCCAACTTAATCATTAGCATATCTACCTTAGAAATCAAGTTTAAATTAAAGTTTGTCTTTATTAACACAGTAAGCGGGGAAAAAATGAATAATGTTTTTAAATTTCAGATATTTTTTTATTTGATATGCTTATAAATGTTTCACTCTTCAAAAACAGTGTTTTCTCTCTCACAAACTCTTTCATTTTCTGCCAAGATTTGGAGATGTTCGCAAAAATAAATAAAAAATAATAAATTCTCATATTTTTCTGTGTTTGATGACCGAATAAAACCGTTATAAATTTATTGAAACTTTTTATCATAATATTAAAATGATTTAAATCATAAAAATAAAGTCTAATCTGTAGGGGAAATTTAATTTATATGAGAAATCAATGTTTATAACTTAAAAACTACCTTAAAATGTATTATTTATACATGTAGATAGATGTATAAATGGGAAAATTAGTTTAATATACACATTTTTTTTTCCTTCCATGGAGTAAAGTTTTTTTTAGAAATAATTTTATATAGAACCTTTCCTTTCTGTAGAGAATTTATTTAACACATACCCGAATTTGAAAAGTGTCTTCAGAATGTGACATTTTGAATTGTCTATCTTAGCTAAATATTAATGTTTGTGTGTTGCTTAGTTTCTGCAGAACATTTGAGTTTCTGTTGTATGTATAAGGACAATTCCTTATCAAATCAATTCCCCGAGCTGATTAGACTCCCACGATTTTGAAATTTTATGGAATTTTATTCTTTTTACAGACATAAGTAGCCAGTACATTGTTTTAAAATTAAATTTCCAATGATTTCATTTTACAGTCTAAAAATTGTAAGAATTTTACAGATTCTATTAATAGAGTGGAGAGAAATAATTTAAAATTTGGATTGGAAATAATTTTTTTGATTTTATCTTGCACAGTTAAAATGTTTTTAATATATTCCAATATGTAAGAAATCCAGAAAAAAATTAAATAAGTAATCAAGAATGTGCATATGTCTGAAGTGTTATTTATATATACCTTTAAAATAAATGCATTGCTCTGTGCCAAGAGTTCTAAAAAAAATAGGGATAAATTTTTTAAAAAAAATTTATTTTAAAATATATTATTACATAAAAAAATAATAAATGTTTTTTTAGAGAATTTTTCACATTATAGAAAATAATAACTTTTAAATTTTCATTATGTTTTTCAGTGGTTAAATTCAAATTTCTTTTTATTTGAATAAAGTAATTTTATTTTAAAATCTATAAAAAGTGAGTATTGTTATGAAGAATGCAAACTTGTCTTTAATAAATATATTTTTAAAGTATATGCTCTTAAAATATTTATTTTATTTATATACAAAATAAATATTTTAATCCTAATGCAATGGTAGTGTGTGTTTGAATAGAAAGTACATTATTATAAAATTTATTAGTATAAATATTTATTATTCAAATTTTTAATTTCTAAGCTCTATTATTCTATAATTTTTGCAGCTGTTTTCAAAACTTGACATGCATTCTATTAAAAAGCTGATATTTTTAAGGAGGTTTCATGATTGCATTGTCATAATCGCTATGCATTTTTTTCAGATGAGGAAATGAAATATTTACGGTTACATCATCATTTACCTTACTTAATAGGGTTTTTTCCCCCTTGTTATAATTTGTTTCTCAAGATGTTGATCAAAAAATTTCTTTGCTAAACATTTGAGGAGTGGGTTTTTTTTCCCCCCATTTACAAAAAGTATGACCATGTTCTTTTCATGCACATAATTCATGAAGTTGTGTTTATTTTTATATTTTCTTCACATTCATCACTAAAAATCATAAATGTTTGTTATATGCATTTGTTCTTTTTTCAAAACATAAAAAATATTACTCATTCTGTAATCTCATATTTCAGATCATTGGCTATGATACAAAGAAGTTAATTCAGTTTTTCATTGCTGCATCCTTGCAATGAATCATGCCAGAATGAATAGTGCATGAACCTTGAGCCTTTTATATTGTGTAAGCATATTTTTCATTAAAATCCATAATAACAATATTTGAAGAAGCCATTTTTTAAAAATTATAAATATATATAAGAAAGCCCCTGATTTAGAAATATAAGAATATGGTATTAACTATTTTACACTAGTTTACTAATAAATATATTTATTGAGCTGAGACATTGTATTATTTAATTTGATCAAAGTTCATTGACTAGACTCAACAGGATTTCCATCATTGAGTCGTCGAATTTTGACTGTGAAAATTGGAAAAGGAATCTCTTGATGGGTTATATGCAGTATAATATCTCTTGTCACAATACTTCAACTTAAATTCTGTTTTTCTTTATAAGCAACATAGGACATAAATTCTTTCTTATCTTTTTTAAACATTTACACTATCTATTTATAAAATATTTTTGCCTTATACAGATGTATACAGAGTGTTGCTCCCACTAACCAAAATATACCACTTAAGCATGAAAGGATAAAATTTGAAAGGCATATTCTCAACATATTTGCATTTAAAATTTGAGTACAGTTGATTAAGATTACATAAAACCAACTGTTGTGGTATTCTTTCTTTTTTTATCACTGCATCTATGAATCGTTCTAAAAAGAGAAAGAAAAAAATCGCATGTATTGAAAGTATCAGGATTTAACTTTCTGAGTCATATTAATATTGCTGCACTTTTAAATTTATTTTTAATTATACTTACAATAATTCAGTTGTTCAAATTCTTGTTATACTTTGTTTCTTACATCCAATCAATTTCATGACGAATTTTAGCTTTTTTCAACCCTCTGACTGTATAATTTTTTAAAATCACTATTTAGATATGTTTGCAAATAAGTTCATGTAATTTTCAAACTAAGTGAACTGATATGTATGTTACACAATAATAATATGATATAATAAAAATTTGTAATCGTAAAAATAAACACTCTAAATTGCTAAAAACGCAGAATGTTATAAAAAATGGACTGATTGCCAACTCATGGAAATTGCAAAATAGCAGTAGTAAAGCTAGTGTGTTAATATTATAATGTTATTTTTTTTCTTTACCATTATATGACCTGTCATATTCATCAAGTTTATGTAAGTTTATTATAAAACAGCCAGTTTGTGGGATGAAGAATTTAATACATCAATTGCTTCTATTTTTTGTAATGATTCATTAGAAATAAATCTCATGTCATGAATGTTATCATCAGCTTTTTAACTTTATCCACATTAATTTATTTGTTTCAAGTGGCATTTCACTCCAAGGTACACAAAGTTTTTGTCTTGATTTCAATTTGAAGCTTTTTAATAAAATTATTTCACTTTGTTCTGCAGTTACAATGCAATATTTTAAAATAAAGTTTTATACTTTTTAAAATAGTCACTACATCTATTTGGGGGAAAAATTATACTTTTTAAAAATTCTTTTTGATAATGGAAATAAATATCTCTTTGTTTGATTTCATTCTGTCTTTTTAAAGAAATTAAGTTCAAACAGTTTTTTTAAATAGTTTTTCAGTTAAGTCAGTTTAAGAAAAGACAATAATTTTCCCCCATACTGCATTCCTCCATTTTCTTAAATTTCAAAAATATTTATTAACCCTGCACTGGTCGCGCTCTATAAAGTCACGTAAAAGGTTGCGCGGATTACAATTGTAGTCCATTTTCAAATCAAAATAAAACTCCAAAATAATTCATCAACATTCTTTAATCAACTTTAAACATAACAAGGCACTTCTTCTTAATTATTTTTAAGCATCAAGCTCACTTAAAGTTACTATTGTAATCTGCACGACCTGTGCAGGATTAACAGATTCTTTACAATATAATTGATTCTATAAATCAAGTAAAATTGTACTCTCTAGATGTTAACCAAATTGTTATAGTACAACAGAATTCAAGCAGTTCAAAAACATTTAACAGATTCTTTACTATATAATTAATACTATAAACCAAGTAAAAATGTACTTTTCAGATGTTAACCAAACTGTTATAGTACTACAGAATTCAAGCAGTTCAATAGAAACCTTTATGATTTAACCTTTATGATGTTTAATTATTTATCTTGTGCACTGCATTAGCAATAGTGATCAATTATCTGTTGGATGCCAAATTATGGATGCTGAGAAAGTTGAGTTATTTACATTTCACAAGCAACACCTTTACATTTTATTTGTACCTATTCAAAAGAAAGCTACTTGGTCTTATCAAAATTTGAATGATCTGATTATTGAAATAGTAGCTTATTAATAACGTGAGTAAAGAATTACTTTTTAAACTAAATTAAATTGAAATGTAATTATCTATTAAGCTTAGTTGAGAAAACAGAAATCAATTGTATTATTTCTAATCCTCAATTAAAATATAATTTTGGATAAGCTTTTTTATAACATTTATGTATTTTTCTTTATAGGGCTTATAATAAATAATCATGCATTGTCTTTTAATATATTAAGAATTTATTTATGACAGTACATGATTAGAATTGTAATTTTTATCATATAGTGCCAAATTTTATCCGATTTTTACATGTTTTTATAGAATTTTTTCATTCCTTGAAAGTCAGGCTAGAAAAGTATTATGTAGTCACCGAAAACAGGGCTGTCACATCACCAGGTGGACAAAAAAACAAAAAAACAAAAAAACGGGAATTTAAAAATTGTCTTAAAAAAAAAGAAAATGCAATGGAATTGTAAAAAAATTCATCAACCCCGGGAAAATACAGTAAATTTTCAGCTTCCTAGTTATTTTTTCCCATCTAAAAAATGCTGAACTCTAAATACTGCAAGAATAAAAGATCGTAATCATAGTTTCCAAAAAGAAACAATGTTATTTGCATTTGTGTAATGGAAAAACGCTTCCTTTTTCTACTCTCTCCCCATTTCTTTTCTGAACAGATCAGTCCAGTTTTGATCTGCGGGACTGTTTTTTTTCTATGCGATTCCCGAATTGCAGCTAAAGAGCATGCGCGTTGTAATTGCGTGAAAGAATAGAATCCATTTTTCTGGCGGGAACATTTAATCTGTCGGAGCAGCTCGATTGTGTAGTGTTTATAGAATGGCTTTTTTATTATTTGAAAAACTGTGAGCTTATTTAAAATGGATTAGGGATTTAAAAAAAAAGAATGAAGCGTTCAAAATCCGTATTTAATATGAATTGGACGGATTTTTTTGAAAAAAATCATTCCCGAGTTTGTTTGGATGGATTCGGGAAGTTCCGCAAAATCAGTTTGTTGCATTCTGCTCGCTTTGAAAGAAAAGACTGAATAAAATGAAAAATAGACATTTACTAGCCATGCCAAAACAAAACAAAAAAAACATAAGACTGCCTGGCAGTTCAAAAAAGTTGTCACTGAGTTTGGACATATCTAAAATAAATACAGGAAAAAGTGACATGCCAAACTGAATGTACCAATTTTGATTTTTTTTTTTTAGTTCAAAAACAATAATTTAAAGATGAATTTTTATGGGCATTAAAGGATTTTGCATAACATTAATCTTTTAATGCATTCAATGATATGTGGATAATATTTTCACATATGTTCACTGAAAGTTAAATATTCAAAAAATGTGCTTTAGGTCATGCAAAAATGTACTTTATTTGTTAAGGATTACCTCCATGAAAATGATAGCTGAAAAATATACAGAAACTGTAGATATTGATGTCCAACTACATTAATTGGTAAAAAGGAATTTTTAAAAAGTGACCATTTATAATGCTTTTTTGTTATTGTTGTTTAGTTATCATTGAATGATTATATCATAGTAACAAAAATGTTTTGTTTTTTATTTCATGCAACTTTGAGTGCCTTACAATTGAACAGAATGAAAAGTAATATATTCCCCATCTTCTTTATTTATAAATTTTGTCATATTAATTTCTAGATAATAAATTAAGAGAAATTATCTTTTTTTTTGTAAATATAAACCTTCTTTTAATATGATATTAATTTGAATAATATTAAATTGTTGCTTCCTTTTCTTGTTTTTTACACACTTTAAATCATATTCCTTTATAACTAGCACATAAGTGCTATTTGCACATTTTCTCGTTTCTTGAATATATGTATACAGAATAGTGGTAACCCTGAAAAGTGATGTAAAATTGGAAAAAGAAATCATTTTATTTATTCATATAACAAATTATATCTTTTAAAAAATAACAAATTTTCAGCTATTCTTTCCCTTTTAAGGATAATCTATTTAGTTTAGAACATTTGTATTTCATTTTGAAAATAAAATTTCAAATTTTTCTTGATAATGTGTTGATATTAGTTAGTTAGTTTTTTTACTGGATTTATTATATATTAAAGTAATTGTTTAAATTTTTATCAATATCGGTTGATAAATATGAGAAATAATGTATTTTCGATAAAAAGAAATGTTTGTAAAAAATCATCAAAATCATCAAAAATGCTGATGAAATTTAACAACCTAAAATAATCTAAGCAATTTGAGACTGAGAAGAAAATTTATTTATTAACTTAAATCAATAACAGAAATATTGAATAATATGTGCTTTCATCAAAATTTAAATTATGGTATGGTTGCATTGACATATGGCAATTCATTATTCAAAACCTAATTTGGACCATGATAATATGCATATAATCTTTAACAATTCAAAATTTATTGCTTTCCCATATACTGTAGGAATATATGCAGTTACTATGTATCAATATATTCATTTTGTGTAATAGCAGTCTTAGTGTATTGTTGCAGTTTCTAAATCCATAATTTATTTGCAGTTGTAATTTAATTTCAAGGCATCTTGCTTTCTTGCAAAGACACAATACATATTCTCATGATTAGATTTAATTTTTGTGATTTGTTGCATTGAATTTGACCCAAAAAACCTAACAATTTCAGTCTGCAAAACTGTTGGTGACTGTTGTTCCGAAGCATTTATACTTAACAGTATCTAGGATTCAGCTATCCTTGTGGGTGCAGTAAATTTTTTAATGTCTGTAGTGAAAATAAAAAAGAATTCTCAATAGGGAGAAAATTACAAAAGAAATTCTCTTCAAGGAAATTTTAACCTCAAAAAATAGTTTGGAATCCTATGGAAGAAGAGAGAAGCTTCTTCCATAGACACAACCATTGATTTTTAATAGCTAAATAGACATTATCATTAAAATTTTGCATAAAGGCTTTTTATATGCTTCAAAATAATTTATCATTAAGACAAAATATGTTTTTCAATTATATTTTAATCATTAAACATCATTGCCGGACAGTGTGATGAGGAAGTTCGGAGATGGCAGTACAATTCAGATTTCAATTTCGTCATCTGACCACGGCTCAGAATTATGAGGTCAACCCCTAAATAACCCTACTGTTGTTTTAAAATGGGATGTTAATATAACTAAACTAAATATCCCCCCCCCTTTTGTTTTTATGTGCCTACATGTTAGAGGAAAAAGCATCCTGCCTAGATTGAATTTTGAGAGGAATATCATACTCTTGGGAATCATTTTTTTGAGAATATCATACTTTTGAAGGCACTAGGCAAGGATATCTCCTTGCCTAGTGCCTTCAAAAGTATAATATTTAGGTTACTAAAATATTTAATTCTATTTTTTTAAGAACTATGTGTAATTTGTTATTCCTTTAATGCCATTACTTTTCCATGCTTTTTCCTTTGAGATTGTAAGTTCTAGATCATGAGGCTAATGTAAAATTGTGAAACTCTGTATGATTATAGTTTGCATAAATATTAATTCAGATCTCCTTTTGATCAAAACTACATTAGTAAGACAATTTTTTTGTTTTTATTTGAATTTAACTTGTTCTATATTGTAATTAACATGTATTTATTATAAACTTAAAGCATAATGTTTAGTTGGCAAATGAAAATGTTAAATTATAATTTTATAACTTCTACATTTTTCTGCAGGAGAAAAGTGTTCCTTCTATAGAAAATAAATTATTGAGGATTGATTTTTTTTGTATTCAATTTTATATTTTTTAATAAAATGTTGATTTTTTTTCATTTTAACACTATATACATGTAATGACTAGTTTCCTTATTGAAATATAGGGTTATAAGCATATATCTTGGTTTGTGGTTGTTCTTGTTTTATCAGTTTGTGAAATTAACGATCTTAAAAAAATACATGAATGTATTGATAAATTTATCATATACAATCACATAATAATTTTACCTAATATCACATTGTATATGATAAATTTAGTGCATTGAAAATAACTGTAACTGGAGAGTTAAAGTACTTTGTCTCTGAGACCATAGTTTTAAATCTTTTATTTTACGAATATAAATGTGTGTATGAATATATCTATAAAATTAAATATGATCAAGAGTTTCTGCAAATCTGTTAAATATTTATTGATTAAATTTATATTTTTGATTCATAGGGAAATTTCATCATGAATACTGTTGAAGCACATTTTTGTGGTATATCTTCACAAAGTAATATTTATGGCTTAACATCTTTGTATACGGGTGAAAGTTCCCATAAAGTTTTGGTGGCTTCTTCTAAACGGACAATATACTGCATAGAATGCTCTAAAAATCAGCAAAATGTCATTTTTTCCACTCGTGAGGTTCAGTTTACCTATATTCCAGGTAATAATTGTATTTTATGTTTATATGTTGAAAACCTAGTATTTGATGAAATATTTTGTGTAAAAACATAAGAAATATCTTTTGATAGTTGCAATTTGAAGTGTTATAGAAGCTCTGAGAAATTTTAATTCAGTTGTTGCTTATTTTATTATTATTGATCTTTTTAATATAATATGAAAATAGATTATTATGATGATAATGCAACTTTAATTCATTATTCTGCCTTATAATTTTGAATAATTTCTTTCATTTTTTTATATTTACGTTATTAAAACTTTAAAAAACATTAATATGTGAATATAAATTAGTTTTCAAAGATGGATAAAGATTCTAAAAGTGCATATTTTCAAAACATGCAAGAATTAAACTTGATGTATGAAAAAATAAAACATATATTGTTCTTATTATTTATCATTCTTAAAAATTTATTTAACAACTATTTTAATTTTCAAACTTGGTCTGAAGTCAGTAAAAATACACAGTAAGAAATGAAATTTTTCACTTTTTGGTGTTATAAGTTGCTATGTTTAATCTTTGTTTATTTATTCAGCTATTCTTTGCACCAAAGCAAAAAATGACATTTGTTGAATAAATCTAATACATTTAATGATAAATATTAATGGCAACCACCACTTATTGCCATAAGTGATTACACTTTTTATATGTTTTAAGTTTAATTTTATACACTTAATTCAGCTTACCTATATACTAGGTAATAATTTTATTTTATTTGCATATCTAGAAAGACCATCATTTGATGAAAATTCTGGTGTGAAAACATTGTCATATGCTTTTTGATATCTGCAATTTTAAGTATTATAGAAGTTCTGAATTTTTTTAAATTCAAATAATGATTAGTTACCATAAAAATTAAACAAAACTTTTATGTTTTAGTTATAATTGTCACTGGTTTAATCCAGCTAATTTATATCCCAGGCAATAATTTCATTTTATATGTATATCTGGAAGGACTGGAAAATTCTGGTGTAAAAACATATCATTTTTGATAGCTGCATTAAATAATATAACTGTTTTAATTACTTTAATATTTCAACCCTGAAATAACTATACAAACATCAAATAAATAATTCTACTATGAAATCGTTGACATTGTTGTAATAAAATCAATCTTTTTTGGTTGAAATTGAATTTTTCATTTTCAAAAAGCAGAAATATAATGCTTTCAACCGTCTAAATTCAATTCTTAAAAAAATTATAAATTGAATTTAAAATAATTATAAGATTTGCCTCTTGCTTCATCTGTGGCTGCTTTATTCAACTTTAATTAGGCTTGAAAATTTATTCTAATAGTCCTTTTTCATTGGCTAATACTCATTTCATATTTTATCTATATTTATTTGTTTTCCATTTGCAGGAAATGCAGAAATCATATCTATGGATGCTTTTAATCAAGCTTGCCATGTACATGATTTTGTTGTAGGAATTACATTTGTTAAAGTAAGTTAGCAAACTATTTGTTTTGACTTTTATATTCATATAATAGTTAGTTTTATGAACGATACAATGTTTTCTTGTATTTAAGGCAAAAATGTTCTGTCATTAAAAAGAAATTTTTTTTAAAACTATTGACATCTAAGATTATTAAGTAGGAGATACCTGTACTTTATTTTAATTAATAAAATAATAATTTCATTAGAAGAAGCAAGGACAAATTTCATTATTCCCACCAAAGTTATGATATTGTTAAAAATTTTAAAATATTTCTAAAGGTGCTATTTTATGATGTTTTGAATATTTTATGTTAACTCCTTTTTTTCCCATCCCCTCTTCCTCCTCTTCTGCTATACAATTGAAAAATTTTAAATTACTTACATTCTTCAATTTTTATAAATTATAAAGTATAGCTCAAAATTTTTCCCTGCTTTTTTTTTAAGTATTAGATATAATGCACTGCTTAGGAAGAAAATATCCTTTATAGCTTATATTATAAATTTGGATGGAATGCATTATCCCATTTATTAAATCAATATATCCTTGACAGAAGACATTCAAAGAAGTCAAGGACTTATTTCAAACTGCTGTTTATGAAGAAAGAGATTATTACATAAATGGATTTATGGCATATTTGATGCTGATAGTCTCTCATAATTTATCGTTAACCCTCTAATCAGAATATTTTTTGAATACTTCTTTATTTAATGCCTACATAAGTCATAACAGCTAATATTCTAACTAAAAGGCTGAACCAAGTTAATTTTATATCTATTACTTCAGGAAATTATGCAGAATAATTAGATGATCTGAAATCCTCATAATTAGTAGTAAAATTTTATATAAATTGTCTATATATCTACATCTTCCAAGTATTTACAAGCCCCTTCACAACAGAATTTGGAATAGCAATTATAATTTCTAAGTTTAGGGGAAAATTAACATTAATTGAAGCCAGTTTAGATGAGTGGGTAAAGCTCTAACATCAAAAAACTTGGCAGAATCATTAAATTAATTTATATGACTATTACTAACAAAAATAAGATTTCATCAATTTATAAGCGAATACAGAACTTTAATTGAATTACATTACATGTGCCTTTTTAATGGGGACTGAACTATTTTAACAAATTATTTTTTTAAAAAAAATCCAAAAAATGTCACATTTATAGTTTACTAGCCGCCTTTGGCGACCAGCTGGTTCGCCATGAGTAAAGCTTTCTAAAATTTTCAATTAAATCACATATTCATTAGCCTTGAAGTAATTCCGGGCATTGATTGACCTGAAATTAATATTTTCTTTAAGATGATGGACGGAAAGTTCTAAAAGTACACCTTTTCCTAATAATATTCTTCAATCAGTCAGTTTTAACCATCGGTTATGCTTCCAAAATAACAAAAAAAAATTTCGATGATGTTGCCAAAATATTAAATATGTTTTTTTAAAGAATGCGAGAAAGGGAAAAAAAGTATTAAATTAATGACACAGATATTGCAAACGGTTATAGAAATATGCCATTAAGTCGGGATTTAAATGCATATCCTGTCTAAATTCAATCAGGTTTACCATAAATAAAGAAGATTCATTGAGTTAATGATATAGATATTGCAAACGATTGTAGAAACCTTTGCTTTGCATTTATTTTTTAAAGAAAATATCACATTTTATATTTCTTTTATTTTATCCAGTCACGTGCTGAAAGTTGCATTTCTGTTGATTTATTTTATGATGATAATTTTTTTTTATTTGAACTTCCGGCATTCTTTTATTTTATCCAGTCACGTGCTAAAAAAACATGGTTAAAATATTTCTTTAAAAATTCGTTAAAAATAGAAGCTTGAGTTTTACATTAAAACACTGATACCATTAGAAGGCTAATTTTTTAATCTTTAAATTCATGTAAAAATCATGTTTATGCGATAATATTTTCGGAAGTTCTAGCGGAAAAACGTCGAAATTTCGCTTAAATTTTAATTAATTCAAATTCTAATTAAAAATTGGAAAAAGGGTTTCGAGGTGCACATTCCCGACCTCCAAGGTATACATTATCAAATTTGGTAGCTGTAGGTCAAACGGTCTGGCCTGTAGAGCGCCAACGCACACGCACACACACACACACACACACACACACACACACACACACACACACACATTGAGCTTTATTATAAGTATAGATTATAGCAAACTAAGGCTAAAACAAGAAAAATTTTGAAAGACTTTAATCCAAACTGGTAACAGAGTTAGAGAGTTCTTTGTCTTTTTACAGATAGAAAATTAACATAAATATTATCAGTTGCAACACTAGTCTTTTCCTACAGCTGGGCAGAAAAGGATTGAATTTTTGAATTTATATGTTTAAATGCAACGGTTTAGACTTAAGCTCAGATTTAGAATTCATAACTCTTCCACATCATGAACTACTTAGATTTATTTTAATTTATCCAATTTTATTTTAATCAGTTTTTTTTCTAATGTTAGCATTTTAATAATTTTTACTAATAAATATTTATCTAAAATAAAATTTTCTGTTTGCCATATTCTGAATATTAGTTGACACTGAATAAACAAAGAAGGTACATGTATTTTAATTCAAACTAATTAAAATAGTTTCCAAATAATCAAGATATTTTTTCGAAGTTGTATCAGTTACTTTTTGTAAATATGAAAATGCAAATTAAAGTAAAAAGAAATTTTTAGCCCTGATACTTTGTCATTTGATGACTTTGCTTATGAACTTGTCCTAGACGTATCTTTTAATTATTGAATACATATAAATAACTTTTTATTTGAATTTTAGATGTGCATATTTTTCAATATCGTCTTTTGACTATTGTTGTGGATGATACAATTTGTATGTTTATGATGTTCCTAATATGAAATTATGACTTATAAATTCTACATCAACGATTCTTTGATATATTTACTATATAAAGATACACTTTTATTGATTTTATGTTTCTGCAGAAAATATTAAATAGAAACTACAGACTGGTGTTAATTGATGCTAGGACAATAAATATTAAATTTCCAGAAATTGTTAAGGATTTAAACTCAGTGTAAGATGTTAGATGGCACACTCAGTTATGTTTATCATCTGATATTGACTCCATTATTTACAGATATTTTTTACAAGAGAATAATAGCAATCCATTACACCTAAAATATAATTCTTCTACAACAGTAATATGCTCTATCTTGCTGCTTCAAAATTATAGATATTAATTCATCTTTAAAAATTAGTGCCAAATAGAAACATATTATTGTCATGCAAATGCTTATTAACCATCGCCCCAATAGCACAATAGGGATTCATTATCTGCTCAGGATCAGTTTTTACTTTATTTTGAGTATTGGTATTCAATATATCTTTTTTAGTATCCAATACAAGAACAAGAAGACTTAGTTTTCCTGGAACAAGGTTTACAAGAAAGGGATTACAGGAGACGATCTGAGGTACATTGATGTCTTTGTCATGGTTTGAATTCCAGACAATCCAGATGTCATGCACCATCACTTTCCTAGATCCCCCAAAGTGTTTAATTTTTATCATTATACTTGCATGCTCCTCTAATCATGCAATATCCACCAGCATTTGTATGTAGATAGAAAATTATTAATCCATCTTTTAAAATGTAGTGAGCCAGTGTCCTGGCCTAGAGATAGTGTGTCTTCCCCGTGATCTGAGCGTCCCTGGTTCGAGTCCCGGTTTGGGCATGGTCGTTCTATCTGTGAGATGCTTGAGTGAACCCCCCCCCCCCGTAAAAAAGGGTTGGGCAAGCAAATGTGTGTGTCATCTTCATGTGAGCTCTAAGTCAGACTTCTGCCCTCTTGGTGCTCAGGGATCTTTACCCTCAGAAGCTACTACACCCCCTTTCTTTGGAAACATGGGCACAACATCATCATCAGTATGTAGTGAAGCAGTGTTTATTTAAAAGATGTGATAATACTGTTCTTAAAAGAAAAAAAGGCTTTACAGGAATAAACAAATTATCAAAATTAGTTTAGTTTAAATAAAAAGCTTTTGAATATTGATATTCTAACTTTGCTGATGTTTGTTACAGTAATTTCTATTTTTTTAAATGAAACATTACTGTAGAAACAAGTTCTATTATATTTAATAGTATACGTCAAAAATCTAAAAGTTTCCCTCTCTACATGTATACCTAACAAGTGCACTCAGATTGCTGTAGAATTGCAAAATTTTTCCATTAGGTTCTTCATTTATATCTTTTCTTTTTCACTTATCATATATATTTTTGTAGTTCTTGAGATGACAAAGAATCTAGATTTCTTTTTTCATAAAAGTAATTCAGATTGTTGTAATATTTGTAGTTTGAAAGCATTTCAGTTTAAGTGTGAATGTCTATCTTTGTAATAATATCAGTTTGGAGAGCATTCAAGCTTCTCGGGCCATTTTTGTTAGCATTTTTTATAAGTAAAGAAAATATCTTTTTTGCAAGTAGTTTTTCGCTTTTCACCATTCATTTTATTTATGAACTATGCAGTCTGTTCATTAATGATTTGGATATGAGAGGTTTTTCTGCTTTACAAGTGTATAAAGAGATTTATTGAGAATGCTGATCATAGAAAAAGAGTTATTTCTATCTGCAAAAATTGATTTGAATATTTGCTTACCAAGTAAATTTGAGACTTATTTGCTTTCTCACTTTCAATATTGTTAAAAATTTGTAATATTGCTTCCCAACACAATAGTCTCCTATAAAGAAGATAGTTTTACAGATAGCTGTTATGGATCCTAAATCAATGCAATGTTAGTTACGTTTGATCTTGGCTATACGGCTAGCATTTGGGGATAATTCAAGATGACTAGCTATACTACTAGCATTTGGTGATAATTCAAGATTTCTTCATTTGAAAACTGCAGAAATCTTGCTAATGGCTCCATTAGGAGTTACCTTTACGGAAACTGTAAAAAGCCAAAAGTTAGAGTTTAAGTTAGGTATATATGAATTAATCAGTCAATAGTGAGAGCATAACTGAAAGTAAAAGTCTTATTTTTAATTGACATTTTTTAATGCTGCTATTGAAAGAAGGATATATGATTGTGATCCATATAAGAATAAACGTACAAAAAAAAATTCTGGAATATTTACTTCTTTTGCAAATTGAGGAATTTCATATTTAGGAAAATGACGATTCGTTAATTTTCTTTAACCTCTTGTAGTAGTATTCCAGAAAGAAGGACATGCTTGCAATTCTTAAAATAGATAATGAGACAAGTGGAATAGAGACTCTTATTTATTCTCTTTCAAGAAAAGTACACATGATTGGTAAAGTTTCTCATGATTTTATTGATACAGATTTTAGGGTTTTGATGCTTTTAAAAGCTGAACAATTTCTTCATTGAAAATCTCTAATTCCCTTTAATTTATATACTTCAGGTTCAAAACAATTTTTAAACGATTAAATTGAAAAGCTATTTCCTGCGTCAAAAGAATTTACTAATTACACATTTATAAAGATATGAAGGCAGCATTCCCAAATTTTATCTCTTTCTCTCCAACACCAAAAAGCAAGTTAAATTTCATATTTATTTTTGAAATGTATAAGAATGGAAAAGATCTAAATTAATTTTTAATAAATCTTTTCAAAATTGTATTTTATGAAATCAGACTTTATAGCAATAAAATTATTAAATATAATTTTGTATATGTGTATGCAATTTACTATGCATTAATATTCTAAATTATTGAAATGTTCAAACTTTTATTTTGTGGTAATTTTATGCGTCTTTTGGTTTTTTCCATTCAACAGTCTGTAAATTAGCTGAAACTAAAGGATTTTTTATGGAGTTCTTTATGTGTAAAGGGGATATTTATAAAAATGTTTGCTCAATTTTTATTCTTAGAATGTCCTTTTTAGAATTATAGAGCTTAAGAAAATAGGACTGCTAGTGGGAATAGATTTTCTTTGCTGTGTTTTACTTTGAAGAAAACAAAACAAGACAAGAGAATTTACTTGTCTATCAGAAATCTGAAATAGAAATATTCAGAAGTTTAGGAAATGTAGCATATCATAAAGCATTACATAAATCATTTGCATTGTATCATTCTGCTAATTTCCCTAGATAAAATTCATTAATTACTTTATCCCTCCCTCCCAATGTAGTTAAATGTTGAAAGTAGCTGAACAAAATGAAATTTGCTATGTATGTGTATTAAAACTTCTAAAATCATTCCTAATGCAAGCAGTTAACTTTATGATATCTTGGCATTAAAAAATATTACTATGAAAATTCCAACAAAATTGATGTTTAAGAATATAAAATCTGGTTATTTCAAATAAATCATAAATGTTGACCTTTTGAATTATTTTAATTCATAATTTATTCTCTTAGTAATTTCTAAATCTTCAAATGGACAACTTAAATTTATTTTTATGTAAACAAAAAATACTTTTTGAAAATATATTAAGTATTATGGAGAAAAAAAATCTTAAACTGTTTTGCTAGATTTTTTAGCTTTTACTTTTATTTTCTACAAAAGTTTTTTAGCATAACTATTAGAAAATATTAAAAGTTTCATGATAACAGTACAAATAATTTAAAATCTTTATATTTTTATTAGGGAGATAGTTCTGGTATGAAGAAGTACTTTAACATTTATTCAGATTGGGAGCCAAGCAAGGAATGCGATTTAGATAATATTGCCCGTAAGCTCTGTTTACTTTTCCTTGATTTAGAAATTTAAAAAATGCATTATTTGGCATATTTTTTTAGATATTTTAAAACTTTTAATTGAATTAAGCTTAAGGGAATTAATAAATTCTTTTGATAAAATGAATTTTATTTGAATTTGATTCAATGTAATAGCAATGTTTTTGAAGTTTTATAAACCATTTATGCTAATGTATCTATTTTTTCCCCTTAGAGGGCTGTTTGAGCATTTGCTTAGAATTCATACCTTTGCATCTCACACACACTGAGTAAGAATTTATATAATATTAATTTAAAGCAATTTTTGGATTGTGTTATATGAAAAATGATTTATTTTTTGATAGCACTGAAATTTTAAATGAAATTCTTTTAAAGTTAAGTTTATACATTTGCTTGAAATATCCGATAAATAGAGTTAATTCAGCTTTGTTTAAAACTTATGATATGAATATTTTTAAGACTCAATTTTTTAAAAGTTAAAATTAATGGATTGTTAAGCAATGGTCAAATATATTGGATGTCTATATGTTATATAGTTGTTTATAGAATAGCATGCTTTATTAATTAGGAAAATAATTTTGAAATAAATATTTTTATGCTAAGAGAAAGAAATCTTTCTTTAAGCTACTAGTTGAAAATATCCTTTTGTTATGATATGATGCTGATTTTCTGAAGAGCAATGACATTTCTGAGACTGCGATTTATTTTTAAGGTCTGATCATTCAAATAATAATAATAATAATGCCCTTTTTTTCTGTATCTAATTGAGAAGAATGGATGTAATTTTTTAATAATAGAAATTTGGATTTAAAAGAAAATATAAATTATATTTTCAATACATTCAGATTTCTTCTCCCCAAAAGACATTTTTTTTTCGTGTTTTATTGAACATAATTCATTAATGATTATGCTTTTGATCAATAACTTTGATTTTTGTTTCTAGAGCCTAATTTATTCACTTATTTCTTACCAAAAGTATTCAAAATCATACTTCAGTCTTCATGTTTTTATACATTTTTGGAAAAAGTGTTTTGACAAAAGATTTTGTATTAAATATATTTAAAAATCCAGTTGTTTTATTATTATTTTGGGGTTATTTGCACAATATCTAACTTTTCATGTTTAAATTTAGTAGAAAATAAAATATTGTATCTGAAAATATGTTAATTTTCTCTAAATAGGATTATTGTGGATGATGTGAAGGAAGTAGTATGGCTTTTAAGTGGAAACGATAATAAGATCCATCTTTACAGAGAAGTACTTTTCTTATCTTAATCTTTGTATTTCTTCTAAATCTTGATACTTCTTCTGATAAATATTTTTGATTGTGCTAAAAAAAAGTATATTACCATAAAATTATTTGCATCATTTGTTATAAATTATATATATTAAGAATTTTTTTCTAATTTAAATTGTTCTAAAATAATGATTAAGGTGTTTTATCCTAATTTTTTATAATCTTTTTAGGATAAAACTAGGCAGACATATTATGAGGATCTAAGCACTACATGTTTTCCTGAATTTGCTTCTTTAGATAGTTTGTAAGTTGCTGCATATATCCTAAATTATAAAAAATGCATATATTTTAATTTTATAGAATTCTTCTGTATTATTAACAAAACATTTATTAATTGTTCTGCTGCATGATTTACTATCTCGCAATAAGTTTGTATATTTATAATGCATCAATTATAATCATTTTCTTTATGCATCTATTTAGTGATATTTTGGTTATTTTTTTCATGTGGAAAAGATAGAAATGGTTCAAAATTTTTTTAGACAGAAATTATTATTGCAAAATTTTTTATAGCAATTTTAATCCATTTTTTACATATATCATTAATTTCATTTAAGACTGCACATTTAAAAACATCATTGAGTTAATTTTTTAAATCCTAATATAATATGTTTATTAATACTGCTTTTGAATTCTATGCACTTGATGTGCTTGTACTTGCTTTCAGAATCAACGAGTTTAAAGAACACCTTTTGTTAATTAATTTATGCCAAAAATGATTTGTTTTCTTTGTAAAATATATAATCAAACAAAGAATAATATAAAAAAAAAATGGCTAAGTTATAAAAGTCAATATGAAATGCATGACTTGCTTCAGCATTTTAAAAATTATAATACTTCGAGAGTTTCAATGTAATTTAAAGACATTTTTTAATGCAATTTAATTTTTTTAATTATATTTTTCTTTCTGAATAATATTAATTTTTTCAATGCAATGCTACATTAGTGTTATTCCTTTTGTATTATGATTCAGTTTGTTTTGTATAGTTTAGCATATCAGCATGCACAATTTTTTAACTCTAAAAAGTCATATATTCTATCAATTAAATATAATCTATATAATTAAATATAACTTTGGAATTGTTTTAAGTACTGTCACAAAGTACGTTCTATTAAATTTAAGAAGAAAAACTTATTTTTTAAAATCAGTATAGTTTCACAACAAAATTTGATATATTATTACATTTAGACATTTGTTAAATTAAAATGTCTTTTGTACTTTTTGATAAATTAAATAAATTTGGTTATTCTAGTAAAATACTAATCTGTTGTTTAGGTTGTTATATTTAGTATCAATTAGATGCATTATATTTCTTCTATAATAAGACTATTTACAAGCTCTGTATTATATCAGTTATGTTTTTAATGAGAAATTACTATTTCTTCACTTTCTTTTATTTCATTATTTTAGAGTGATATGGATGGATTTCTTTACTGCTTTTGAATATAGAATAACTGCACTTGGGTGTAAACACGGCTCTGTAATAGTTTCTTCTGTGAAATTACCAGGTATTTTATAAAATTGTATATAAATATTACTTAATTTATTGTAATTATTTGAGACAGGAGCCTTGCTCATACAAAACATTATTTCTTTATTTAAATTATATGTATATTATAATTTAATTATTAAATTTGAGATAAAATTTCACATTTTTTCAAAATAAGGTGAAATTTTGAAAAGCATGCCTATTTTTATTTTATTTGTCTTCCTTCTTTTCGATTAATTGGAATTTCATTCAAAATTAGACATATGGGAGTTTAAGATTATCTATATTTTATGATTATTATTTGTAGAGAAATAGTCAAATTTGATTTTGGCAAAATTTTATATTTGATTATGGTTTTATTTAAAGAATGTACATTTACTGATTTTAAACATTTTCCGTTTTTTTGCTATGATTTGATCAATAGTTTGTGTTCATATATTATTCATTATATGTTTCTGAGTAAATACAAAAAATTCTGCAAATATTGGTCAGCCGCAATGTCGGAAATGTAATAACTTTAGTGGAAATATGTGCACTAAACTTTAAACAAACCGTTTTGAAAGCAGGCCAAAATTGATAGACCAGGTTTTCAAGATATAACCAAAATGTTGAACAAAAATATTAAAATATTTTGAAAATATTGCAAAACAATATATTGTTGTTTTATGTATTAAAATAATTATAAGATTATAGTGTTCAATTTTATAGTTATAATGTAAATTAGCTATATTTATTTACTAGAATTGTTGTTTTAATTAAGTTTTGGTACATTTTTAATTACATTATTTAGTTGTGGTAGCCTTGTAAATATTGTATGATCTTCAATTTTTCTATTAGATCCTCTTCAGGGTTGCAAACTAAAAATTAAAAAACCTCTATCATGATCCATTAGCTTTTATTCACTTTTGTGCTAATTTATATAGGATGATCAAACCAGGATTAAGTGATACTGCATCAACCTGATACCTTGTATCAGACAGCCAAAAGTATCAAGCTTTTAAAATTAGTACAGTCTTAAGAATATCAGATACTTTTTATCAGTTTTTGAACTGAATTTGTTCCAATTTGTAGTCTTCTTGTTCGTTTTCAATCACTTTATGCTATATTAATCTGATACAAAGTACATACAAGGGAAATTGCCAACCTCACTAATTATAACAGGAAATGTAAGCCTCTATTCACAATTTTTCATCAATGATTGCCAAAAATAAGACCATCACCACATCATCTATACTGTATTTTCTGAAGAAGTGAAATCCCAATTTGAAATCATTGTGCAGTATTAACTATGAATTTCAGTTAAGGTGGGTGATAGTATATCAGTTGAAATAATACAGTAATAAACTAATACAAAATATCAGGTTGATGCTGTAATAAGCTAATATAAAATATCAGGTTGATACAGTAATAAACTATTAGGTTGTTCGGAAAGTAATTTCGTTTTTTCCTGACAAAGGATTTAATTGCATTTTTCGCACCCAATTTCATACTTAAACCGCAAAATCATTTTATGTTTTAAGAGCTGATATAGCAAGGCTTGAGTGTGAAAAAGTGCAGCTGATTCTTCGCAGTAGTTTTTGGATGGTGCCCTTTTAAATATGGAGAGCAATAAACAGCATTTTCGTCATTTTTTTCTTTTTTGCTATAAAAGGTAAAAATGCTGTTCAAGCCAGAAATAAATTAGCCAATATGTGTGGAGAAGATGTGTTAACAGTACATCAGTACCAGAACTGATTTGCAAAATTTTTCCTTCAAATGAGGAGGCCAAAAACCACCTCGATCAGTTTTTTTTTACAGCAAAGACCAAAACTTTTATGAGCGTGTAATCATGTTACTACCAAAAATATGGCAAAAGGTATTAGACCAGAATGGCAATTTTATAATTTAATAAATAATTTATTCATTAAACGAAAATTTCTTTTCATTTTGACAAAAAAATACGAAATGACTTTCCGAACAACCCAATAATACAAAATATCTGGTTGATGCTGTAATAAGCTCATCAAAGTGTGTATAAATATAAATCTTATGACTAAAAGTATTTTAAAAATACTTAAAAATATTTAGAAAAGACTATTAAAATTAGAGAAAATAATTTATATGCAAATAAAGTAGCCATCTTAGAAAACATATTATTTGAAATTTAAAGTGACATAAGAATGGTTTTTGCACAAAGAAATATTCCAAAACTATTGAAGAATAATATTAAAATTTTGAAAAATTCTTTCATAATGAGAACCTACCATCTTATAATTATGCTAAAAGTTGTAGTTCTGTGCTTAATAGTCATTTGGCAGAACATTTTGTACAATTGTTTTATTGTGTATGTTTTCTTATATAATTTACATATAGTATGTAACAGTACAGATAGTGTTTATAAATAATATTTACAGATAGTGCAGCTAGTATTTGCAGATTATATAATCATTATCATATTAATTTGGGAAAAAGAATATCAAAAGGCAAAAATAGTGAAGCAGCAACATTGTATTATCTGAAAAAAATCATATGAAATTCTTGCAGTAATAGTTCAAATTTGGCTATCATCTTTGAAAATATATGAATCTTTTTTGTAAATATTTTTCCATAAATGCCATTTCTTCATGACATTCTGAAGAAAGTAATATTTTTAAATATTCATTAATAATATTAAGTTTGATGCATTTGATTAATGAAAGAAAACAAGAAATTTGATGTGATATTTAATGTTATCGAATATTAAATAAAAATAATAATACTCAGAGTATAGTTGTAGAAAAACACAATATGTGGGTAAAATATTACATGTTGAGGATGCATAAATCTCTAGACAAATCCAACAAGATTCAATCACTGATTGATACTTCAAATGAAAATTGAATAATCCTCATTTGATTGAAGGGTAGCAATATGATTGAATGTCAGTATCCTTGAATTTTATGCCAAGATAAATGAAGGAATTTTTATTTTATGATATTTTTCACTTATGTTATCTTTAACTTTCATGGAATTTATTTTTAAATATATGTAGCTAAGTTATTACATTAGTAATTACAAATCCTACTTAAGTATTTTGACGTTTTAAGAAAACAAATTGCAAATAATTGATTAACTCTTTTTTAATATTGTTCTCACTTTTTTCATATAAATAAACACTAAGTGCTATATGAGTTTTAAATTATTTTTTTTTAATTGATCAATGTTTCAGAGACAACTTTGCAAGCTTCATGGAAAATACAGCATGATGGACCAGTTACTACAGTGAGACTCTTTCAAGATTCAACTTTGGAAAGCATACAAAATAGCTTTTTCAGTGAGTTTCAGTATGATTTTTTAAAGTTTAGATTTAATTTCAACCTTTTTTATGCTTCGTTTCATATTATAATTATAATTCATGCATTGTCATTGACTAATTTTAGAAATGTAGATTTACTTTTTTTGTAAGATAGCAGATAATTTTCCAGAAACAAATCAACAATTTTATAACTATCATTTGAAAATCAAAATAAATATTTTCCAACAATGCACGCTTTGCTACACTTTATATAATATAATATATTGTTAATTAAAATGTTGTCGTTAGAATGAAAATTGAAAACTAATTTATATTGGATCCAAATTAGCTGCATAGATTGTAGTCCAGTGCTGCATGTTCAATAATTGAGAGGTTTCGTGATTTTTTTTCAATGTTTAGCATACTACAATTAATTCAAAGAAGAAAAGGATTGGTTAAATGAAAATGGCTAATTTTGTATTTATAGCTTTATAATTTCTAATATACAAATACCATTGGACATAATATCTATACACATAAATAATGCCCACATTTTATAGGAAAAAGGGCTGTGAAAAAATGTAATAATATTAAAGCCTCAAACATAAAATATAAACAACTCTAAAACAAAAATAGTAATTAATTATGCATAATTTATTTATAGATATATAAAATAGATAGTTTATACAAAAAATAATATTTATATTTATAAATTTTTGAGTGAGAAACAAAATTACAATAAAAATTTAATTAGTTTCTTATCTGGGAGTTGGTAAGCTACGTATGTTTGCATCTGTTATTGTGTTGTATACATAGCTACTAATTGCACATACTTTTAATCAAATTATTTTTCAGTAATCGAAGTTAATTCTGTGTTTCTTTTTTAGTACTGCAATTAGATTTTCTTTTTAGATTAGACGGCTGAACAGAATTGGATGAAATTTAGCACAAAGATAGATTATAGTCAGGAATAGAACATAGGCTACTTTTAATTCCGGCGCATTTTTTATTCTTTAAAAACTAACTTTCACGCCAAAAAGAGGGGGCTAAATCCCGCCAAAGACGAGTAAGGCTCCAGTTTGTTTTTTCTCAACATAGTTGAGGTTAGCCTTAGGAGAATTTCAGCGATTATTTCAAACGATTCTATTTATTTTCTTTGTGTTTGATGTATTTTATATCAAATGTTGTTTATGAATCGATCTTTTGGATTCATTCTGAAGCACTTGTAAATGAAAAGGGAACAGAATAAAAGAAATAAAAAATTTCTAATCTGCATCCCAACTGGCGTAGGAAAGTCAGACATGTGCGTTACACCAACTCGCGTTGAAAGTTCAAGCGTGATATCAACTGTGTTTGCGCTTGATGACAACTGTGTTTTCATTCAAATTAAAAGTTTAAAAATGATGTGCATAATACTGTTGTAGCTATCTCTATCTTGATCCATAAATGAAATGGATTTGACCAGACTTGATTGGTTGTTTTGTTTTATTTTAAGTATACAATGTAAATAAATTGGTTTTATGTTAGTTGTGTGATTTTGTTATTAAATTGTATTTATTTTATGTATATTTTGTATATGCTTATACTTTTAATGTATCGTTTTTAGGTTAGGATTTTTTTTT
>JAPMOQ010010648.1:0-17284 GCA_026543055.1 Argiope trifasciata | reverse complement strand
TTTTTTTTTATTTGTCATTATTTGATAGTTTTTTGTACAAATACATCAAAATTTCCATGCGAACAGAGTTGCGGGTAATAGCTAGTATTTTATAATACTCAATGAAAATATTTATATTATGAATGATCTTTCCTTTTCTAAAGCTCGCATAGGTCTGAAAGAAAAAGGCCATATTATATACATAATAAAAGAAGATTCACCTTCTGATAGCCAGCCATTGTATTTGCTTTCATATAGTGGGTACACCTCCCGGCTAGTGAAAATCAGTCATCTTTTAATGTGAGCTAATAATCAAATCAGTCATCTATTATTATTATGTGTAACTGGAATGATTCAATTATTTACACTAAAAATTCCTTATGGCTGATGATGTTACAATAGCTGATTAACAAAATAATTTGGTATGAATTGCTGGTTTTGTATGCTTTTATTACAATAATGCAATATTTCTGCTATTTTGGTGGATCATATATGTGTGAAATCAAAATTCAAATTTTGTTTCAGTTTAATATTTTTACTTTTCATGTTCTAAAATAAATACGTTAAACTTTTTATTGCTTCAAATTGAAGGTATAAAATGAAATTATTTATAATACTTATATTTGAATAGATTTATTGGCAAGATTGTTTTAATAATTAAAAAAATAATTGTCATTTTAAGTTCATTAATATTCAAAATTGAAAATATTTTTCATATTTTAACTTATTTTTCATTTTTTTAATTATTATTAATTCGTGTATTTTAGTATTCAAGATAATCCTTATGTTTATATGACATTGTGTAATTTTTTCAGGCACAAACAGAAACGATGAAAAAATACATTTATGTGTTGGTGATTCCTTAGAAGTTTCAGTAGTCTATAGGTAATTAGAACTTAATTTTTTTCATAGGATTGATTATTCTTGAATGGATTTATGATAAAAAGAATAAAATGTCTAAAATATTTTGAAAATTAAATATCAAGTATCTGTATCAATGATAATATCTTATTCATTTATTTTTTAAAGTAAATCTGACAACTATTTTATAAAGAATAGCTAATAATTAATAAATAAAGGGGTTTTTGTTTGTGAATGTTGTAATAAAGAAAATTTAATAGCATTTTTGCCAAAGATTTGAGATGAAAAGTTTTTATGTATATATATTCACATAATTAAAAAATAATATCTAATAATGTGATCACATATGCAAATTATGGTGAACTGAAAATGATAAAATTTCTTTCTTCACATCAATGTGTTGGAATGACTATGGCATTTAGTGAGAAATATAATGAGAATACAATTAATTAAATCAATTGATGTCTTCCGCTCTTACATGTGGTTTAAAAACCCTCAGAGACGAGGAATGCTGTGTTTATTAGTTTTTAAAATTTATCTCTATTGTCTTATTAATTATTAAGTATTCAACTTCTTAAGAATAGTAAAAAATATCAAAATAAATCCATAACTTTGATTGTAGATTCCTTTTAAATTAACAAAAACTGTATGAAATTTATTTACTTGCAATTTTCAATTCCTAGCCATCTTCATAAAATACACATGCACCATCTTGTCACTAAATTACAATATTGTCACAAAAATTTGAATAAATACACTGTCAGCTTTAAACTAACAAACAAGTTTATTGAAGGAAAGTAGCGACTTGCGGCTTTTCAAGGTCGAGAAGTTGCCCACGACGAGTGGGTATCAGCTTTTATACAAGAACAGAATATTCTAGAAACAACTAATTTATATAACAAAAAAAGTCTAAAATGTTAGAGAACATAAGGAAACAAACTAAAAATCCATACTTTGGATATAACAGCCATGACGAGCATTGAACCCACAAACTCTGGGTTTGGATCCCATGCTTTGACCATTCAGCCATTGAGCTCGTGGTAAACTTTCTTTATGTGACAATATTTCAGAGTGCATGCATAGCAAAAGATTATTTAGATATAAAAGATATCAATTTTGTATATTGTTTTATTGCTGCATATTTCGAACTTAAGCTACAAAGTTAAAATATCATTTCATAGCAAGGTGTAAATAGTAGGAGCAAAATAATAACAAATGAGAAAGCCCTTGATTATGTCACAGATAATAGATCAATACTTTTGCTATTCTGACATTACAAGCAACAACATCATTTCCAGTACCATTCATCTTTTTATTGTGTCAATATACCGTATGGATTTTGAGCACCTGGATACAGCTATGCTAACTAAATCACTAAGCAAAATGTCTGATCTCCAATATCGTCCATGCTATTTGAATTCTACATCAGTTTATATCTTGCTTTCTCAAAAAATATTGGCTATTGCATAATAATTCAAGAGTTGTCATTTAAGTACATATTGGAATATCAATTTTCATATGATTGATATAGAAATATTCATGTTAATATGGTTTGGTAAGTTTTGAAAAAAGAGTGCCAGCTCAAGTCTAATACTATCTGATCATAGCTGAAAATTATGAAATGTATTGCATAAATCTTCAAGTTACTTCAAAAAAATATTAAGCTAACTTTATTTTTAATATACCCAAATGGTTTAACGATACAAAGCTACTTTTCAAACAAATTCAGTATTATTTATTACTTATTAGAAATTAATCTGTGGAAATTTCTTAATTTAGTTTTGCTGCCATGGCAGTATATAAATTAAATACAATATGAATGATTTAAATTTATTTTGTTTCTTCTAATCTTAAAATGATTTTTTTAATTTACTTTATTACATTGATAAACAAAGAGAGAATAATATATATATATAAAAAAAAAAAAAAAAAAATATATATAATAGGGACATTTTAAACCATGGATTAGAATTAAAGAATCAAGAACTTTTACCTGAGAGCTCCAAGTATGATTGTGTTATGTGTAGCTTAATTGCAGACATAGACATGGATGGAAAGAATGAAGTCCTGCTGGGAACATATGGACAGGTGTGATTAAATTTTCCTAATTTCTATATTTGCAATTCTTTTTTGGCCTGGGCAAATGTTCATAATTGTACATTGTAAAAATAGGAAATAAAAATCAATTAAACTTTCAATTAATTATAACACAACCAACAAAATATTTTCAGATTTTGAGAGTTAAATAAATCATATATATGAGGGAACTTATCATCTTATTTATATCTAGTATATTTTTATGTATCCATTAGTATCATTAAAAAAAAGCTTATGTATTTAAAAATGGGTATACATTAAGAAAGTTTCACCATCTCTCAATTTAAATTTTAATTTAATTTCAACAAATTTCAAAGAATTTATTAAAAGCTTGCCTATTACTTAAACTTACTCAACATAGAAAAACAAATGAATCCTTATATTTAAATCATCAACAAATCATCAGAAAAAAAAGGCAAAATGAAATGCTGGTAATAATAAAGAAATCGATTTGAATTTAATTTCAGCAGTTGTGATAAAATATGCTTAAAATATTTTATTGTAGTTATTGATTAAAAATTGAAAAAAAAGTTTTTTGGCAGAAGAAATTGATATCATTGAAAAAAAAAATTGAATTTTAAGATGATGTAAGAATTATTTTTGAATTGTAATATTTTCTGAGGTTATCATTGAGAAACACCAAAACTTTGCTTAATAAAATTTTTAATTAAAAAATTGCACCAAAGTTAATTAATTTAACTAATAATTGCATGTCAACCATCTAAAACTTCTATGTACTAAGGTTGGTAGTTGTAGGTCAAACAATCAGACGGAGAGTATTAATACACACAGACATATTTTTTTTCTTTATTAGTAGCAGAGAGACAAAATTCGGTCAGGTTTTGAATGCAGCTTTCTGGTGAGACAAATAGTTCCTTTATTATAGTACATTTCTGCTAATATAGACAATGTATGTTAGTATGCATTGAAGTTTTAGAGTCTTGTGCATTCTACTAATAACTAACAATTTAAAATTAAATGAGATTTTCACATTCCTCCATAATAATTTTCCATATTGTTTTATAAAAAATTTTACAGCACTTTGAAATTTGAAACATTTTCTTCTTAACGAAGCTGTTTTATTTTCCATACTTTTTTCCCAAAATATATTAAATTTTTAAAAAGACTCTTTTTGCTTAATTATTATATTGTAAAGATAAAATTCAAACTGTTTTCATTGCTTCGTCAAATACTTAAAAGTGGAAATTTCTTCTTTTGTTAAGTCAAATTATGTTTATTATCTACATAAGTTATATGAATAGAGTATTGTGATGTGCGATAAGTTAAATGGACGGTTATATTTTAAGAGCATTGTAATGCCATGAGATTTGACTTCATTATAAAGACATGTTAACTGAATAATGAACTTTTCTAATGTATTGCGATTATCTGTTGCTTATTCATTTATAAGCATTGTTTTTTAATCAAATTTTGGCTAAATCAAGTTTTTAACATGATACTTTCAGCTTTTTATTTATTAATTTTCATTACTTTATAATGGTTTAATTGCATTCATGATTTATTTTGTGGAGATATTGGCTGGAATAGAACTTGGGACCTTATGATTTGTAGCCACGTAACATAACCGTTTGACAAAAGTGATCACTAATGTCCAGTGGCTGTTGTTGTCTTATTAAGATATCACCACAACTTATAAGAACATAATTAATTTTAAATAAAAGAAGAAAGTTCTGTGAATACTGATGATAAAAAATTTTAAAAAGTACATTTTTTGATGAAAAATTTTGATGTGATAAAAGTTTATATGAGTTTTGCTTCTTTTTAAATACTGTATATTAATAAATGATATATCATATGGAATATTTGCAAACATCGGCTAATTTAAAAAAATGTTTATTAGTCAGCAATTGTAATACCCACTCCCACCTTTTTTTCAGATATAAGATGCTCAACACATTCCTACAATGACAGTTAATAAGAATTTTGTCAATTTCTTTTTTTTTAATTCTGTTTAGGATTGTGCAATAGGAATTTTCAAGAATATTAGAATCTTCTAATTAATCTCTATTAAATAAAAGATTTAAAACTACATTTGGAAATTTTAATTTCAAAATGATTCCTTATATATTTTTGTCCTCTCTTTCCTTTTTCTAAGTCTTATCAATTTTTTCATAATCCTATTAATGGTAGGATTCTAATAGCTTATTAATATTTGTTAATATTAGTGGTTGGATTCTATAGGGCATAGCATTCTAAAATTTTAGAATGCTATGCCCTATAGGATTTTTTTTTAAAAATTAGTATTTTTTTAAAATGTCATTTATTTATTAATAATCTAAAATTCTAAGTTTAATTTTAATTGAACAATGTATTACTAAGTCATTTTTTCAAATTAACAAATATTTTATTTAATGCAAAAGAAAAATAAAAGTGACCAAATATATTTATAAATATTTGCTTGTATTTTTATTAATTTTCAGCAACTTCTTGCTTATAAATGGAAGATTGAATCTGATAAAACTGGATCATATGAATTATATCACAAACAAATGTTCCCCCATCCTTTATTAGCATTGAGTTATGTGGACATCATAGGTGATGGTGTGAAAGAATTATTAGTTCTTACAACTAATGGTCTACACATTTTACAAGTAAGATGTAAAATATTAGTTACTTTGTGTTTATATATATATATATATATATATATATATATATATATATACATACAGAGAGAGTATTTTAAAAATTTATTTTCTAGAATTCTTTTGTGCTCAGTGTTTGAAATTCTATAAAAAACACATTAGGTTCCATCTAAAATAATTGGATTGCAATAGTTTTATATAAAATATTTTGGAAGGATAATAATATTTTATCAAAATTATTATACATTAATTTTATATTTATATGCAGCAAGAAAATTAAAAACTACTTGTCAATCAAATATTAATTTATTTGTTTAAAAATATTTAGATTGTAATGAGATTTTCAACTTTATTCATCCTTATGCCTGCAACAAACAGTTATTTTAGCCTATTAATAAATACAGTTCTTATGTTTCATTTTATCTTCCTTATTAACTTCTATTTTCCTTTAATCTTCCTTATTACAAATTAGTTGAAAATGCAACGATAGCAATGAACAAGAATGTGTAAAGTAAACAGCCTCTCACTTTTTATAATATCTTTAAAATGTTTTTTTTATCATTATATTTGCTATCACTATGAAATGTTAAATATTAAGAGAATCGCCATATATTTCAATGTAATTTTCTAATCGATTTTTCTAATTTATTCACTAGAAATCTCATCTTAGAAGGATATTTTTTATTTTCTTATAATTTCAAAGCTAAAATTTTCTTCGTTTTGTTGTTTTATAATGAATGTATTTTGAATCAATGTTTACATTTCATTTTAGCATGATCTAACACAAGTCAGAGATATATGTTTTGAAAGAATGAAATGGATTCTATGCAACATACCGGCTCATAAACTGAAAGAATCTTTAAAAATGGATTAAAAGAACAGCATAAATTTTTGTATAGAAAATATATGTTCCATACCAGTGATTTTTTTTAATGTATTTATATTTTTGCATTCAATTCAATAATAAATTTTTTTTAATGTTCAGATTGCATTATCAGAGAATACAAAACACTTCTTTAAAAAAAAGCTACACTTCCAAAAAATAAATTTAAATCGAAACTGAAATTTTAAATAAAATTTAAATTTGTTACATTAGATATATATAAGGGAAAAGAACAATTGAATTAATTTTAAATGTATATTGAATTATTAAATAGATAAGTATTCTACAAACTATTTAATGGACTTAAAAATACTAGCAAAATCCCGAAATTTTTTAAAATTAATGTTTAGTTAATAAACTATGTTGATGACTTAATGTATTGTACACAAATTTTGTAAATGATGTAATATTGTAAATTTATTACATCACTTTTACTACACTGGGAGTACATAAAATTTAATTAGAAATTATTTTAATTTTCCAATTATATTGGAGCATCATATTATTCAGTGTGAAAATATTCTGATTTTAAATTCACATCTGCATTCACAATTTTTACGCATTCATTTTTATGTAATAATTATCTATTTCAAATACCTGAAGATATATTAATTTATGATGATTAATTTAATTCAAGTTCTTTTTTTGCAAACTATTGAGTAATCTGAATTTGATATCAATATTCTTTTCATTTCTAAGTACCTTACCAAATGGATTTTTCAAAGCATGCCACTTTTATACATGATTTCACACTTTTAAAGTTTCTGAATGACTTGTAATAATAGCATAAATAACGAATTGTGGCCACTTCAAGATTAGGAAGTAAAAAGATACATTGACTATATTGGTATAAAGATTTAATTTTTGTCTTCTCATTCTTCCTTTGTCATATTTACATGGTAAAAATCTAACTATTATTTTGAAATTAATAATTTGTTGACTGTCAAAAAGAACTGAATAGCTATACTAAAATATTTTTATTATTTAAAATTGCTTTTCTTTTTATGCTATGAATCATAATTATTTCTGATTATACATCTATATATTACATATAACTACAAATATAAATTTAAAATTAATCATCTAAAAAATTAAATTAATTCTTGTATAAAAATATTTATTCATAATAAATTAGTTTTTGATTGAAATGTCGGGCAATATTTTGTATCTAGTTTATTATCAACATGAAATTCATACTTTTGTAACTTGTATGATCCTATTTGATGTTCTAAGAATAAAGAAGCTGGACAAGACTTCATTTTTTTAACATTTTCCGTCCCTCCCCATAAATGCTAGGAGTGTTCAGATACCCGCATATAAGCATTCTGGGCTTTAATAATATAGAGAAGAAAACGAATATACGTTTTGTACTCATTTCTTAACCGACTAAAACCAAAATGTGACGCATAACAATTTTAATATAAAAAGTATAGACCAAATTTAATTTATTTAAATCACTACTTTAATGAGTTAAAAATTTAAATGCATGAGCATGTACAAATTAACAGGCATTGAATCCCTAGCAAAATTTGGGACTACAAAATTTAATATTAATCTATTCTTTCAGCTCTAAGTCATCTTACCAACTGCTATAAATCTAGCTCTTGACATTTTGTAGTTATCATGTTTACTTATTCTCAGGCTTCCTGGAAAAATTGGTAGAAGTCTACAATTTTCATATAAAAATCGCATGCAAAATTTCATCGATCAAAGCTTAAAGCATATTAGAAGTAACACATTTACAGACAGATCAACATAACCTCAAACATATGTTTTGCACACTCAGAAATGAAGATTCGTCATAATTTCTAAATTTCATGATTATGGTACCTTTTCTTTGGGTACTTTGTACATGAAAAAGGGGGGGAAATATTAAAATAGGTCAATTAAAGTTAAAAATCATAGCATTAATATGAAGTGGGCCTTAGTTATGTTTTATTTTCCATAGAACACATAAGTAAAATCATTTTTGTCAATTAAGCCATTATTATTCGTCTTACAACTTCATGTTATAAAAAAATTATAGAAAATAATTATATAAGCAATAAATTAACCTATAATAAATAATTTTTTTTCCACTATAAATCAGAAATGTTAATTTACCAACTTCATTGTTCCTAAATTATTTTGACAAAGAGTATGGGTGTAATCCAAGCTTTAATTGCAATTAATCTAAAAACAATGAATAACAAATTTTAATATTATTGGATTGTCATGATAGCATAAATTATGTAAGAAACTGTGGTGAAAAAGTTATATACTTTATCTTGTAGAAAAAATTAACATAGAATAAAGACAAATAATGATCAAAGTGGTTTCAATCAGTTAACTAAAGCAGATTCCATCATAAATTAGACACATGTATTTCAGAATTAAAGATACTTATGTTGCTGACTATTCTACATAAAAGAAAAGTTTGGTTCCTCTATAATTTAAATGTTAATAGCCTGCCACCAGAAATGTCTATGGCCTCTGTTTTTGATTGCGGTAAATGACCAGTTTTCACTGATTGCAAAGGAAATTCCATTCTACTTGGGGGGGGGGGGGATCAATTGTCAATTTACAAAAAAAAAAAAAAAAATCCAATATTAGAATAAATGTCTTTAATTTTTTAAGATCTCTTGGAATGCCCTGACCATTCCCAGTTTTCCTTGTTTCTCAGTAGGGTGACTATCCTAACATAAGACCAGCCTTCCAACAAAAGGAATTTATTATACCACCAATAAATGTATTGTGACAGCATTTTCTTAAAAATGCCTTTATATTTGCAACAATGATCACATCATTACATATATATTTTTTAAAATCTAAATAATTATTAGAGTTTTGTGATACAAAACAAACTCCTTAATCTTTCTTGATGAATTTTTTTTTCTGAGAATTGTCAGCATAAATCAATAAAAGAACTGAATTTCTTCTGTTTAATAGAAGGCTGATTTCTAATAAAAAATTTCAATATTTTTACATATACTTACTTTTTATTGTAATTTTAGAGCAGAATTAAATATTTAATGTTGCACCTACTCACCAAATCCAATACAAAAAAAAAAAAAAAAACCCTTTAAATTTTATCTAATAAAAAGAATATAATTCCGACTTGGATTGGAATAAGATCTATCTTCAATAAATAAAATACCTGCAAGATAATTTTAATCACAGCAAACCAATCTATTTTATTGATCTATTTAATATGTTGCAATCCAAAGAAAAATATGCTAAAGGCATTGAACCATTGTCTGATAAGGATGTTTTATTCGTAACAAATAATAAAAATATAATGAAAATTCCAATTAATAAATCACGCACATGAAGAATCTTCCTTTTGTTTATGTTCCAAACAGCCAATAACTAATGTACTCCAAAACTTAGCTTTTATTTGGAGTGTTAAAAATGATTTGGGCAACTGAATTCTCTGTGGTTTGTCAGAAAGTGGTACATCATCACGGCCTAATTGAGAATACCCATTCCATCCCCATGTCCATACATGATTATCCTCTGAAAGAAATTAACAATATTCTTAATAAAATGCTGAGATAAAATATACACATAATTTTTTATAAAAATTCTTCAGAATTTTGTTATATTGCTGATGATTATTGTGAGGAAATGTCATTCAATTTTATTTTTAAATAGTCCAAAGGCACCGTCTATAAATTAATATCATACTTTAAAAATCAATAAAGTCTAATTTCACTTTAATAAAGAGACTATAGACTTCCATTTCAAAAATAAATGTTTAGGAAAGAATGAATTCATTGCATATTTTCCATCCATTAGCAACATTCTGATTTTTGTAGACCAGAAATTTTTACAAATAAGATATAATTCATTTAATTTGATCTTTAATTAATTAAACTTAATCCTTAATTAGCTGTTTTGTGTTAATAATTAAGACTAAATATAAATAATTATTACTTACTTATTTACATTACATTATATATTAGTACATAATTACTTACAATACATTATAATTCTAGTTTATTAAAAGCAAGTGATTTTCATCTTGACATTATTAATTCCTTATTACTATTATTAACACTAGATACATCTAATTTTAATATATTTTATGAAAAATTGAGAAAAATGGGAAATATTAGTTTTCCAATAGCATATTGTGAAGGTAGAAAAGATGGTCAGTAAATTTAAGAAAATAATAGATAAAAAGAAATCATCTGTGATTCTTTTTATCAATTAGCAATGAAAACAAAATGGAATTAATCCTTGCATTCATAATGTAAATGAGAATAGTAAAATTTCATTATATACTATACTAAAGATTTTTTTTTAAAACACAAAAAGCTTTCATATACATCTTATACAGCTGTAACAATTTTAGTACCTTTTATAATAGTATATAATTTTATGTTAATGAAAAAGTAATTATACAATATCAGTACTAAATGGCATTTAAAATAAAAATTTCTGAATTTAGATTAATAAAAAAAAAAAAAAATTACAGTCAGTTTTAATAAAACAGAAGATACATATTTAGAAAATAAACAGCACAATGAAGTATTCAAGATTTTAAATTTCTTTAATTATTTTATTCAAGCATATTAAGAACTTTAGCGATAAAACTACTATTTAAATTTGAAAAAGTATATAATACTTCTTATAATGGTATTCTAGCACCTCTAAAAGCATATGCATGAATAATTTGATTATGTTAAAATAAAGATTATTAAAATAAAGTTTTCTTATTGAAGTTATATGAAAAAATAATTCAGATTACAAGACAATTTTTTTTAACAATTAATTTTATAAAGACATGATGATATACTTGAAATACTAAGTATAAATATATCACTAAGATTAAATTATTGCAGCCTAATTAGGATTAATTTATCCCATATACATGCTCAAATGGTTGAAAATTAATCAACTGAAAGGTTTATACAATCAAACAAAAATGTGTTCAAATCAATCACCTACATGATTTGAATTAAAATTTAAATAGTTCTTACCAGTTAAAGCAATGGTATGACGAGATCCACAACTTACAACTACAACAGTTTCTTCGTCAAGATCAACAATTTTAGGTAAACAGCAAATAGTTTCTATTTCTTCTTTAGGTCTTTTCCCATTTTGCAATTTATTGCAAGGAAATCCAAGTTGGCCACTTTCATTCCAGCCCCACATGTACAAATCTCCAGATTCTTGAAATTTAGAGGGCGGGGGGAAGGAAGAAAATGAAATCAATGTATATGAAAAAATGTATATTATATTTGACAAAAAGTTCAAATAGTGTTGTATATATATAGTTTATTTTTGATATTGGATATAGATTAGTAAAATGTGATTCTTCATTCAATGGTAGCCATTGATTAACTGAGGCAATTACAACTATTATAGACATTTTTATTCATAACAGAGAAAATAAAATGCCATTTCGTGATGAAGTTTATTATGAATATAATTCTTTCGAGAATACTATATATTTTAAAAGTATTAAAACATAATATCTTTAAAAAAAGGCTTCTAATACTGTATAATCATATGAAACAAATGCTCATAACTTTTGGAATCTCCCGAAGCAATTGAGTAGGAACTGAACACATGACTAAAGAAAATGGATTTTAGCAGCACCTGAATCAACAGTTTATGCATAAAGCTAACACCTTAATATACAACTTAATTTTAAGCACATATTTCAGTAAATTTCCTTTAAATTATTAAAAAAAGCAACATAACATTAAATAAATTTTAAAAATTCTTTAAGAAAAATTGGAAGTCTTTTCTAAAAAACTTTTTTATTCATTATGATGGTATCTGAATGCGTTGAAATCAGTGAAATCATTTAAGTATCACTGCCACACCTTTCTGATGTCAAAAATTTTGTCCAAAGGTCCAATAGGTTGCTGTAATTATTATGTAAAACTTCAAAATGTTATTAATATTTTTAAAAATCTCAGTAATTTTAATATTCTTTTGATTGATAAATCTTTTCACAAGTTAACACCCTTTATTAATGGTATTTGTGACTGAATATAAATGATGCCTTATGTGTATATTTGAATGGATCTGACTTAAATAGACAATATATATATATATATACACACCTTAGCAACAAAATAATCTTTTTATGGGGGAAAAAAAAGCTAAATATATTAAAGATTTCTTTAAAAAAAAAAAAAAACTTCAAGCAAAAAATGAGAAAAGAAGCTTTAAAGCAGAAATTAACTACTAAGTCAAGCTAAAAGTATAGATATAAAAATAATCAAAAAACAGTTATTTTTAGTTATTTTGGGAATTAAAAGCAAGGACACTATTTGCTTTCGTTGTGTTATAGTTTATATCTTCTTTTAAAAAGTGCATATGAAATATAACACATCTCAATCTTTTACCATTTTGTGAAAGTACTTACTTTTACTATCATTCCAAAAATAATAACAGGATTATTCGACTTTTTTTCTCATAATAATAAGAAAAATAAATTTATCATCAGGAAAATAAAAACATTAAAAAAATCTATGCTGTCAGTGAAGATGTTTATATATACATACATACATACATACATACATACACATACATATATATATATATATATATATATTCAAAATCCTCATTTTAAGAGACTATGTTCAGACTTTATTCAAATGCAATTGATAGATAGGAAGGATACAAGTAATTTAAAACCAGTGGAATCTTTCAGTTTTATGCATTGAAATAAAATATGTTGGCAAGAAAAAATGATTTCATCACAGTTTAATGCTATAAGCTCATATGTAAATGAAAGACTTAAATATGAATAAATTATATTTTACCACAAATTGCAGCTGAATGCCAACCACAAATTCAAAAGTAGTTGATAGATTATGAAGGATACAAATACTTTAAATTCAGTGGAATCTTTCAGTTTTGTGCATTAAAATAAAACTTTTTAGCAATAAAAAATGATTTAATTACAGTTTAATGCTATAAACTCATATGTAAATGAAAGAGTTACATGTAAATAAATTATACTTTACCACTAATTGCAGCTGAATGCCAACCACCTGCAGATATTGATTGGATTTTTATTCCATTCAAGGCTTCAATTAATTCTGGAGTTTCCTGGTTTTCTATGTTACCTACACCTAGTTGTCCACGGCTAAAAATATAAAAATTCTATAAGTAAAAAAAATAATACATTATTAAAATAATAATAATACATTATTAAAATAATAATCATACATTATTAAAATAATTGAGACAAAACAATAAAAATCACGTATGCACTTTTAAAAAGTAAATTACCTCCCAAAACCATAACTAAATACAGTGCCACATTCTGACAGTAGCAATACATGTTCTTTTCCGCATGCAATTTCTTTTATAGGTAGAGGGACAATTAATTCTTCAAGGCATGGCTTTTCTTCATATTTAAATTTGAAAACTTTTCCATCTATCTCCAAAATATAAATAAATAATAACTAATAAGATATTTAATAACAAAATCATATATTTCACATTATCTAAATATTTTGCTCAAAAGCTGAAGCTATGTTAGAATGTTTGTTCTTCATGTTTGTTAGAAAACATATTGAATATTACAGAATCCAATTAGAAATTCCAAATCATAAAAAATAAATACAGAAAAATAGAGCTAATTGCACATTTATTCATATATATACATATAAATTTCATTTTTTTAATTCCTAAAAGTGTTGATATAGATATTATATAATGAGGTTTTCTAACATTCTTCTGTTAAAATGACAGAAATCTAACAACAAGTAAAGATAGCAATGCTTGTCACCCTCTAGATTTGTCTTTCATTGGATTAGTAATATATTTCAGACCTGTCAAATCAGCAAATATTTTAACATTTCTTATACTAGCAAAAGGAACATATTTAATTTTCAGTTTTGATGGTAGCCGAGTTATAGACGAAAACACCACAATTAATTAAGCAAACATGAAACTTAATATTTTATTTCTAATTCGTTCATAAATAATATTTTGAATAATTTTTAAAGAAAGACAAATAGATATAATGTTTATCTTTTTCCCACATACTCAGATGACAATACATGTAAAAAACATATGTGTGTGTTTGCTTCTAAACTCTTACAATGAATATATTATATGGCTTAGATGAATTATTATTTTAAAATTAATTTCTAGTGTAGATTATTCTGCCCCTTCAAATGGTGACAAATTTCAGCAATGAAGCACTACTTATGGTTTCCTTAATATTTTTTTTCCTTTGATGTTACAGCGGGATTACCAACCGAAAATCGCCTTGGCATTCAAAACATCCTCCCCCCCAAAAAAATAAAGGCACACCCAATTGTAAACCTTTACCAAAATATTTATCTCATAACAACTATCCCAAAGAGCAAATTATGAATGTTTAAATAATTTTTGTTTCCTTTACACCTAAAAATAAACAATGATATATGAATCAAAAGTTAAGGAGCTATGTTATACGTAAAAAATACAATAAATATTAATTAATTTAATAAACTATAAAGATTTTTTTATTTTCAGCAACAGAAATTGAATTGCATCATTACCTTCTGTTAATATTACACAGTATAAATCTTCAGTAACGACATTTTTTGTTCTGAGGTTACCAGGAATTAAATCTACAGGTTCTGATAAAATATTTTTGTTAAAATAAAAATAGCATCTTCCATCACTTGTAGTTAAAAATGTATAATTCAATCCGATGGAGATATTCTTAATTCCCTTGGGCTTAATGGATGAAAATACTTCTTTGTTATGTTCATTTAATTCTGATGGACAGTATATAATACGATAAAAGGCTTCATTCAATTCATTTGCAAAATTAAATTCTTTTTTACCATCCATAATCCCCTCATGTACTTCCAAATCATTTTTTCCAGTATAAAATATTAAATTTATCCAACCTAGAAAAATATCTATTACCTTAGATTTTGAGGGAAGTTGTAAATGAGAAAAGCATCGAGTATATGAATTGTTCCCAAGAGTAGGAATAAGTACGTCGATATCTTCATCCTTATATATTTTAACACCGAAATAAAAAAATAAATTATCATCAGTATCCATCCCACTTTGTAAGTTCGTTCAGATTTTTATTGCCTTCAGATAGAAAAGAAATTTAATAAAAAATACGGTTGCTATTATTTTCCGCCCATTAAACTCCTAAATTTATTTATTTATTTTCAGAAAGACTATGATATGTGAAAATTGAGTTGGTGCGAGCAAGAGCGAAACCGGAATGTTCAGTTGTTAAGAATATACATAATTGTCCTAAGAAGATCTTATCATTTTAAATAGTTATTCCCTCCATAATTTTCTTATTGTTATATCTAGTAAAAGCGGATTTATTTTAAAAATAATATTCACTCGCAAAACATAACTAAACAAGCGTGACAGACAGAGAAACCCATGTACACAAAGCCAAATAGTGCGCGAACTGAAGATATTGGTTGATTGATTGAAATGAGATAAAAATGGGATTTTTGGTAACAGAGGTCGTTACATCCCCTAATTCCAGAAGAGTTCATTCAATAGATTAAAAAAACTTCAGAGATTGGAGAAGAATCAGGTGATACTGCTTTTTAAAAAGGGCTCTTTAAATAAATATTTTGAATGAAGATCAATGTTAAGTATTGCAAAACTATTTGACCTACTAGTATGATGCGCGTGTTTCGAACAACAAGATGACATGTTCAATGTTATTTCCAAGATTACTAACTTGACAGTGAGGGGAACATGTATTTCAAACCTATTTCAACAGAGCTGGAGTTTATAATCATCCGCGTTAAAAGTCATACAATTATGATAACGTCTCTTTTATTTTTGAGCCATGGATTAAAGAAAACACGGTGGGAATATCACCAATAGATTCTTGATATTTTACTATTTACGTATTTGCTTTATTAGTTTTCGTAGCGATATTTCCTGATTATGAGAAATTAATAATCTGAAACAATCCACTCAAGCAATGGAGGTAGCTGCGCGCATGGTCCGATTTAGAATAATTGGACTCAGACGTGATTTGAACGCGCAACCTTCTGATCTGTCGTGGTACCATCTACCCGCATCAAATGCAATCAACCCAAAATCAACAAACCCTCTAGCAGCAACCAAAAAGTCGTCAGACTTACTTGAAGCAGCAACAGCAACAGCAACAACTCTCAAACTCCCACCGTAACGCTTGGCTCTATAAATTGTTCGTCTTTCTGCCGATTCATTGGAAGGGAGTATTGTGGTGGTATCTTAATAAGTCAGTAACCACCACTAGACACATGTGATCACTTTTGTCGAAAGGTTATGCTATGCGACTACGAACCAAAAGATCCCAAAGTTCGATTCCTACTCAAATCAAACCAACTACACAGAATGTAGCACATTTCGGTGTAGCGACAATCCAACAGAATCCACTGAACATGATGCAACTGAATGTTTCGCAGTTTCGATTAACACATAAAAGGCGAGAGTCGTAGTACTACGATTTAACATACTTTCGTCAAGATACCCCGCCTTTAATGTGTTAAGATGATCGAATTAATAATTATATCGCTATGGTTTGTAAACTTTTCACAAGTTTCCGAAATGTAACCAGCTTTTTACTGTTAAGTAGGCATCTGGCTACAAAAAACTCATTCGTTTGCTGACATTAATGCAAAATTCAGATAAATATTACAATTACAATGGCTCAACGAAGCCAACCAGAAACCAGTATTTTTGTCAACATATCTCATTTGCGATATGTAAAAATACTGGCTTTTGATGTCTAAATTTTTCAGTGTTGTTTATATGCCAGTAACAATTTCCAGACTCGAGTAACTACTTTTGTCTGGTAGTCTTGTTACTGGACGGCGAACCATAGGTCTCAGGTTCTAATCTACCCATTGCACCTTAAAGATTTTTTTGGGTTCATACAATA
>JAPMOQ010010629.1:0-17728 GCA_026543055.1 Argiope trifasciata | reverse complement strand
GTATGTATATATATAAAATTTTGATTTTTGTTTTTAATCTACATCAACACATTAACAAGTTATTTGAATTGGTTGTCATTGTCTCTGTTGACTGAAATTCTCTTAGAGAAAGAGGCAGAAAGAGGTTGACACCAGAGTCTTGCCATCCATCTGTTTAGTGACGTTTGTACCTTAGTGTGGTGAAATTCTTTGGTAATGGCGTCATTATTTTATTCATTTGGAATTTGGCTGAGTCTATTAAATGGATTGCCAAATTTCATCCATCTAGCTTAAAGTGTTTTTAAGTTACCATTTACATCAACAGACATAATGATTAAAATGTGTCCACCTACAGATATAACTGGTGAGTTTTGATACGTCGAGATAGATCAAAATTTTTTAATGTTTACAATAATTTCTATATACTTAATATACGAGAAACTAAAAAGCGATCTGAGTGATAGCCATTTCTAATTTAAGTCTTACTTAAGGAGAATTTATATGAGCAACATGTTCTAAAAGAATTTCATAGAGACCGAATTCTTCTAAGAACTCGTGGAGCCATACATCTAATCCATCGTCTTTAAAATCTTCACATTCCTACTTCTAGAGAAAAGACACCTCATTTGTCGCTTGAATCTGACCGTAATTGAGCTCATGGGGCATCGTATGTCATTCGGAAGTTAATGATTTAAATTAGAGCTCTGACCAAGTTTAAAGGAATTCGAGGGTCACTTTGTCAAAGTGATACTTTAGAAGTTGGAGATCCTGGATTTCAGCGCTTTCATCCCACAGATAATTAAAATTGCAAATTTTAGTCTAGAAAGGGCCATTTTAAATAATTATGAAATTTAAGAATCGTTTGATATGCATATTTAAATAATTTTATTAGGTAAAGGAGTGATATTTGATATAATTGGAATTAAACATGTTATTATCATAATATGAGGATTTTTAAACAATATAATTAGAATACTTTTATACATCTCTAAATGCTCCACCTGAAGAAAAGTTATTTAGAAATAATCAAACCGAATTTATATAATATGCCTTAAATTTGTAATAAGTAGATTCAAATATTTTAATACAATTACCAAGCATTATGTTATTTATTTCATATTTAAAAGATAGCATCATACACAACTCTGTTTTTGGATGGGCGATTTGGCTCTATGGTTATGTGATAGCGTGATGATGGAATATCTCATTCTTTTTACCTGAAAAGAAAGAATTCAAAACTTTATTGTGGCAGCTTCTTGAACATCCATCTTATGGTTCAGACTTAGCTCCCTAAGATTGCTATATTAAATGCAATCACTTCAAAGCTGATGACTAGTTTTGGCATTAAATCCCAATTAAATTAAAATAAATTAAGCTGCTGATATTTGTGCAGGATGGAATGATTGGAAGAATATCTGCCAGGATAACGTTGGAGAAAAAATATTTTTAAGTTATAATTTGTATAGTTACAAATTACTATTTATATTACTATATTTTATAATTACTATATTACTATTTTTTAAAATTTTCTTTTGTGACTTTTCTTTGTGAATTTTATTTGTAATTAAAGCAATGGCATAATAGTTGTAAGATATAAAAAATTGAAATATTCAAGGTTCATAAACTATAATTATCTATTTTACAGTTGAAACATATTTTGAAATATTTATAACTTTCGAGCATTACATAATAAAAGTTTTTAATTCATACCACATTTTTATTTACTATTATGTAAATTATCATTGATAACTTACTGCTGATTACAGGGACTGAAAATATTTTTCACTTTAACTACATGTCTCAATTGATAATTGGCAACAATATTTCAAATGATTTCATTTTTCATTTTTAAATATTTATACTTTTTTTGGACATAAATTAAAAGTAAATTTCCTCCTCTATAAGCCACATACTTATCATAATAACTATATATATATATATATACATTGTAATAATAAATCTCTCTTTTAAATCTTTAATTTTTTTTTCAATGAGTTGTAAAAAAAGAATTTCCACGTTCTTTAATTCTGACGTTACCTGCATTATATTTTGCTCTAATTTCTTCTAAAATCCTTATATTCCATTTTTTAAAACAATCTGGAGGCAAATGATATTTCCTAGATAATTTTGAAATAAAAATATCCAAACCTTGTCAGATAGAAATTAAAACATTTTTAATGTTTAATTTTTCTCTCAGTCTAAATTTAGTTCCTCTTACCATTAGCGCTCTTAAACAGTCAGAATCTATAATTTTTAAATCCCCTGTTATTATATTCCCTTTGCAATATCTAATAATCTCTATAAATTCTTTGTTATAATTGCAGTCTTTTTTGCGTATTTTATTAAAGTTTTTACTAAAGTAATTATGGTTAAAAAATTCTTTTCCTTAAGTTGCAACTAAAACTTATCCACACACACACACACACACACACACACACACACACACACACACACACACACACACACACACACACACACACACACACACACACACACACACACACACACACACACACACACACACACACACACACACACACACACACACACAAACACACACACACGCACGCATGCACACCTTTTGCACGCTATATTGTAAACTAAATATAATAAATTGCCTTTTTCAGATTTGCTCTCAAATTGTATAAATGCAATATTTCCAAAACTGAGTTGAAAATATTTTAGAAGAAAAATGAGAATATATCATTCTATAAAACATTTAAAAGTTGCGCAGTACGAAAATTGTTTGGAACATGACACAGAACTAAAAATACTTCTCAAAGATTATCTTTCAACAAAATACTGATATTTCAACGTCGATTCTGCATTTAAAAATGGATATCAAAGGAAAAATACACAGCAGAACAAAAACATGTTTATTCATGCTGAAATTCCTGTTTGCAATGGCTATTGAAAAAGGCATTTTGCTTGCGAAGAAATGAATATCACAAAATATATGTTATGCATTAGAAATCATTTTTGTGTCAGCTAAAGTTCTGATATATTTATGAAAACATTTGTTATCCTTTAGGGAGAAATAGTTTTGAATTTTTCAGATGAAATTCTAGCTTTGAATTTATTTTTATGATTGCCAGATTCGTTTTTAAAAATCGTTTGCGCTTTTGAGTATTTGGCTTTGTTATCAGGAAAATAAACATTTTGAAAGTGCAGATTGTTTCGCACTGTTTTTATAAAACAGTAGAATATTCGACAACAATTTTCTGCTGTTCTGAAATCCTTAGATGCTTCAAAACAATAAAAGATTTCTGGTCTTCTTTGGAAAATAAAGTGCTTTTGACAATGTTCCTACTAAATAATGAAATACAGTTTTAAATTAGTGCTGAAATTGTAGTATTTGGATTTAAAAATATTAAAAAATAAATATGCTAATTTAATTAAAACAGATTTTGTGTAAACAAGAATTAAACTAAATTGTTTTGCAGATGTTGAGGGTTTCAGCAACGAATATTCCTTGTGTAATGGAATTTTTATATTAAACTGAAAATTCAAATATTTTCCTGGTTTTCACAAAAAATGTATGTTGATACCATTTATAACGTTTAGAAAATAAAATTCGTGTTTATTATGTAAAAGCTTTGAAGTTCTTCAGGTTCATTTAGTGTGACAGGAAATTAGAATTGTCAACAATTTTTCGCATGTTATTGATACATATTTGACTATTTTTTAATCTGAATCTTTTAATAACTGAATATTGCACTGGAAATTAAAATAGACAGTAATTTTTTCATATAATTGATTTGTAGTTGCATATTTATCACTTATCAGATAACCATGAATTAGATTGTGAGATATTTCTATTAAAAATAGTCACAAAAAGAATAATTAGGGAAATATAGATGTAAAAAATATATAGCTATTGTTATGCAATTTATTGAAATCAAATATTTTGTTTCCCTTATATTTTAAACATTAACGGATAATTTTTATGAGGAAATGATAAATAAATTAAGATTTCAATTCAAGAAAAATGTTAGAGATGCTAAAATTGTTTCAGAAATGAAAAGTAGAAACCATTTTTAAGAACTATTATTGAGATAAATATACACCGATGTTTACTTCGCCGTGTGAGACGAGTCAATGCATCTGTTGAATTTTGGCAATTTAAAAAAAGTCTATTTATCAATTTCTATTTTTAGTTCCCACTCTTCCTGCATTTAAAAATGCTGTATAACCTTTCAGTCATTAATAAAATACTTTTTATTTATTCATTCAAATTCAAATACATCTTTTAAAATTTGCAGTTGATGATACTTGACGTTAAAATATTTTTTTCAAATATTAATTCATTAATTAAATTTAATTGATTCTTTAATACCCTAAATAGAGTTTTAGCATTTTGTAATGAAAATTAAAATCGACAGCCAGTAGCTCAATCGGTAAAATGGGGGAACATCAGTATTTTTCATTTGAAGTTGATGAATGCGAGTTCAGTTCTTGCAAAAATCAATTAGTTTTTGATACTTAAAAATTTTTTACAATGATTTAACAATGATAATTACTTAATAAAAAGTAAAATAAAATTTTTCTTTGTGGACCTAAGTAGGAATTGAATTAATTTTTTCATATCACTTGTTTGTATAGTTTGCATTGTTAAACTGAAATTCTGAGCGTTTTCCATCAGAATATTTATACTCATGATTTTCAGTCATCTCCAAAAAATAATGAATAAAATTATTTAATATCTTCAGGTACAAGTACATGAAATTTGAAATATCAGGATAGGTTACATGAATATTTCCTATTTTTTGAGCAAGAATGTGGCGATGGCTTGGTTGTATTAAGGTAACTTGTATGTACATAACAAAAGCAAGGATAAGTATATTAAATAAGATTTTATTCTTAAAATCAATGTATCCTTTTAATTAAAATTAAAATTCTTTTTCTTTAAAATTTATTTAACAATTATTTTATCAATTTTTTTTATATCTCTGACATCTAAATTTTATATTTAGATGCCAGAAACTAACGCATCTAAAAATAAACGAATCTAAAATTCTTGGCTAGTCAGTTGATCCCTAGTTAACTAGTTATTAACTAATATGTTGCGATATGTATAATTTATTCCAATTTATTGCTCAATTTTTAATTTCTAGTACATATTGTTTGCTCCTGTTAAAAAAATGTAAAGCAAAAATGAATATTAAACATATTTTCCTCAGGAATTATTTAGAATTTCACGAACGAAATCGATGCATTTTGTTTTATATTCAAAAAATATAAAAACAGCAAAGAAAATTATAATTCTACAGTGTTTATCTTTCAATGATGCCCTTTTAAGCTTCTTTTTTAAGCATAAAATACACACATAAAATAGAAATCCATAATAAGTTATATATTTTTTATGTGGCATTATTTATATTGTCGAAGTTATATATCTTTGAAATTGTAACTTGAATCAACTGTAAATTTACCGAATAGCTTTTATATGGAAGTAGTCTTTTATTCGAAAAAATAGCCTTATTTTACTTCAGTCGAATCACGATGCATTAAACTATTACAATACTGAAAAGTACTGTAATAGATTAGTTTGAAATGAAAGAAACATACTATCTTCTCAGAAGAAGTTTTTTCTTTTATAAACTATAATATTTTTTATTTGATTTGTTTTCGGGAGTATATTGTTGCCACTTATAAGAAGCTGAAAATATTTTTTGTCTTTTATTTATTATTTTTCTGTGGCATTTTTAGGGAAATTTTTATGCCCATGACCATGATAACAAGATGGAGGCTCATCTAGTAAGGCTGCAGAGCTACAGCACCTTCCTGTAATTAAATTTTTAATATTTCAGTTTTGTTTTCCTCTTTTTTTTTTTCTTGAATGAGAGTTCATTGCTTAGGGCTAAAGAGAAAGCTCTTGGCTTTCAAAGATTGATTATATAGAGCATTTATTGAGGAAGATTTTAGTGATTTGAAGGCATATGAAAATAAAAAAGGAGTTTTATAATTACTATTTTAATTATTCCGCGCATGTGTGGAAACCTGAAGCTGTGCCTGTGCAAATAGTAAAAGCTGTGGTATGCATATGCGATGAATGTACGTTTGATTTACGTTTTGTTTACTTTTGATTTTAAAAGGCGATTCAAATTTTAGTACGCAAAAAGAAAGGAGATATAACCTTGTTTGGAACACATCAAATACCGAAAAGCTTCGTTTATTGATCGATAAGAAAAAAGATGAGGAAAGAAAGGTTCGGTTAGCGAATTTCCGAGACAGCATGTCGTAAAGAAACAGAGTCGTTTGATGTGCGAAATAATTATTTTTCTTTAAATTGCATTTCAACTAAATTGCGGAGACAGAATGAATCCCCTGAGGAGCAAAATGATCGCCTGACAGAGAAAGACATTGAAATTTGAGACAGAGGAGAAGAAGTTAAAATGCAAACATAAATTTTAAAACAGTTGTACTATTTTATATTTTAGTGGATTGTTTTGTCTAGGGACGTGTCATACAATTTTACCTTTTTAACAGTCTAAATATTTTTGAATGTCTGCTATAAAAATTTGTTTCCTAACTATTTTTGATAACTTCTAAATATATTTTCATGTTTGTTTGACGTTGCGTAAAATGCCTATGCCATATCGGGTGGAGGCTAGATTTAAGTTTAAAACTAATTTTTCTTCTTGGGTTTTATGCCATGGGTAATGTCGGGCCGGTACTGCTAGTTCTCAAATAAATTCCATCTCTTATAAAAAAATATGGTATCTTTCATACAAACATCGATCTGATTGATTAATTGAAAATTAAGATTAAAAAAGATTCAATGTTTTTTCTCGAAATTTTTGAACCTTAGTATAATAGAAAAGTCATGTTGAATATTGACTTGTAAATAAAAAGTATTTCCTATAAATGTAGATAGTTGATAACCTACGGCACGAATTCTCTCGGCATGGTTAAAAAGAGTTTTTGAGTGAAAAAGCATCGTTTCTTAAAGTTTCAACATCTACTACACTTAAATTTATTTTTAACGAAAACGTTATTTTGTCAGCGGAAACTCATTTACTCACTTCGCAGTTCCCAGTTTACTTTTTCGTTTCTGTTTACAGTAATTTTTCAATGTCCCGGATGAGAGCAGAGTCTTTGTCCTTCGAAATTCGTGACAGAATAGTTTCCTGAAACACTCTCGAAAATTTATTGATGAATTTAGATCATTTGTTACTTTACATTCTTGGAGGAAAAGGGTACCCTTCCAGTCAAAAGTCTTTTATTTACTTGAAAAGTTTATTGAAAGCAATTTTATTTTTTTAAAAGAACTGTAGAAATGAATATATTTTTTTGAGTAATTCACAATAAGGGCATTACATAAGTTTTTAGTTAATTGATTTAAAGTTAGAAAATTCATGATTAGAAATGCAAATTACTAAGAAAAATATCTACTTACAATGAAGAAGAAAGTGTGTATCTTTGTTTCCGCTTGTTTATGAATTGGCTCGGTAAAGAACAGATAAATTAAGGCTAAATAAGCAAAAACTTATTTTCAAGGGCTCGAATAAGCATCTTGTTGTGACCTCTGTTGCAATTTTAATTAGAATTTTACTTATTTCAAAATTCATTGAGACTTGAGAGTTTCCTCAGGTATAATGCCCAAAAATATTACTGCAGCAAATTGATTTTCGAGCAATTTTAAAGTTGAAAAAATACTTTTATTTATTGATATCCTCACTTAATTGTTGAAGATAGTTTCACTAAATTTGAACATGCTCAATAAAATTCACCAACATGTTTCACTTATGAACAGATGCAATTTTATCTCTTAAATATTTAATAGTGTCCTTTTTTCAACTATAAAAAAGAAATGATGGCTTTAAATATTTTTTAATTGATTCTTGGAATAGAATTTTATTTAATACCTGGGTAGTGTACTTGAGTAAGAAGAAATAGTTAAAAATATTGTGAAAGAAGGTAGATTTTTATGAACAGGAAAATTTATTTATTTAAGATACTTTCTAACAAAATTTTGGATTTTGTTAGGAAAGCTCTGTACCTTCTCGGTTACGCATGCTGTTTTCACACAAGTGTACGTGTCATGTCTGACTATCTTTTACTTAGCATTAGTTTTATAAACTGTAACCGAACAATTGTTGTTTGAACAAGTTCAGTTAAAAGAATTGTGCTTTGAAAACAAAGATATTGGATGCAAAAATGTCTGCTTATTTCTTCTTGAACTTTATGGCCTTCGGTTTTTTTAGAGCTATTTTCTTCTTAGTAAACTTAGTCTTAGATGCCCTTGCAGTGCAATAAAGTATCAGCTTGATATAGTACAACAGTATGTAAGATTCAACCATAACAAATAAATCAGAAATAAAATTTTAAAATCATTTTCTACATTTTGTGAAATATTTTCTATTTTCTTTTAAATGGGGAAGCCTAAATCCTTTTCTTTTAAGAGTTTATGGTCGATTTCCTAAATGTCATTTCGCTTGAATTGTAACGTTTAAACATGAATTCAAACTTATTATGTATATGTTATAAGGTTGAAGGCAGTTCATTCAGACTTTTGTGGAATTTTGGAAAAATTACACAAAGATGGAACTGTTCGGATTTGTTCAATCCCAAAATGCTTTTCTAAAATTAATACTTTTGTAATATTTTTTGTGTGTATGATTCTGTTTTGTAAAGAAAGCTTTTTCAATTAATATTTGCTTCCAGTTTTACATAGCTTATTAACTCCATCAACTTATCTCTGAGAAAATTTTCAGTATTTTATCACTTAGATAGTGTGTCAAGAATATTACATAAACAACTTATCTTTAACAATCACAATTGAAGGCGAAACTAATCGACTCTTCGTTAAACAAGCAAAATTTCTACCTTTTATAATATTTCTGAGTTGAAATTACACTTTATAAATCTTATTCCTTTTATTTACGTCTTATGTGACCTTCTTTCGAAAGTTTGCTCCTGAAGACTTAAGAAAAGACTGAATAAATCCTTTTATTTAGAGTTTAAAGAGTTGCTTAAGCTCCAGTATAAAAGTTCAAGTTATGGTTCAGGAAGCTGTTTAGGGATATTATGAAGGCATTATAACTAAGCTTAAAACCGCTAGAGAATCAGCTTAAAAATGAATTAGAGCTTATTTGAGAAAAGTTAAAAGTCAATGTAACCACGAAGTGATTCATATTAGATTGCTAAACCGGGGAAAACTTTTTATTCTCTCTATGCATGTGAAGTATATACCGAGAGAAATGTTGTAATTATTAGAAAATTTGAGAATGAGAATTTGGCGAAATTCTACGTTTCAGACCTCTCCGTGTTCAAAACAATCTTTTTTGGAATGAAATTTCCTGACTGAGACAGACAACGTACTTTTCTGAAGTGTAATAATGTGAAAAGAAATGTATTTTGAAAGTGATGATGATGAGATTTCAACATTTCGGAAGATTTGCTGCATTGTTATTCCTTCTAGCAGTAAGCCTAATAACTTATAAACGTCTTTCAGTTAAATTAATAAAATTTTGTATATGATTTTTTATGAAAATAATGTAAATTTCTAAGATTTTGAACGAAATGCACTTGCAGAAAGTCTGTCTGGCTATAAGTCAGGTAGTTATCTATAAAAGGTAAAGAATTAGATAAATAAATTCTAATAAATTTGTAATCTAAAATGTAGATCTGTAGAGCTAAAATGTTGTTAAATCTAATTCGTAGATGTCTGTGACATTTGATACCTCTACAATAATGTATACATTTATGTAGATGCATCAAATGTCGATGACATCCGTGAAGACATTCACCATCTGTTTGCCTTTTCTTTTGTATGCGTGTAAACCCGAAACTTAATAATGCAACAAATGAAGGGAATGCATATTAGTAGTTTTTGGCTTGTTTTGCTACCAGTTTATTGTTATTTAATGATAGTAAAATCGCAGTTCTAAAATTTTGGTTCTGACTATGTCGTGTCCGTATTACCACGGAAAGGGGCTGCAGTAGATTCTGAGGGTAAAGACCAGAGAGCATCCGAAGGCAGCAGTCTAACTTCTAGTTCAAATGTTTCTAGTTTTTTACAAGGGGTCACATTCATACACCTCATAGATAGAACACAGAAGAGCAATCATGATCGAATTGGAACTCGAAGCTGGGATGTCCAGATCGCTTGATGGAAACTACCCCTACGCCAGAACATCGGCAGGAGATTCGCAGAAATCGAAAAGTGGTTATTGATTTCACATCCGAAGTTTTTCCAAAACGATATTTTCGTTTTAGTTCTTTTAAAAGAAAAATGATTTCATCGATTTAACAAATTACTCCAACGAAGCAACTCAAAATTTCATGAGCCTAGAGTATGATTCTTGCAATGGTGGTATCTCTAACAAGAAAGATTTACGCCTATTCTTACCCTTTTTATCTAGTGTCTTTGTTCGATCACCCATTGAACATTTCCTAAACAATACATTAATTTTTTTTCTTCTAATTTCTCGAAACTGTCTAGGGGTATTCGACATTTTTATTAAAAGTAACAGAATGGAATTTTCAAAACATGTATAAGACAATTAAAAGAGAGTAAACTCCCTAATTTACAAAAAGACTAAATAAAACACTATTTCATGATGTCTACTTATTTTAGATTTGTGAAATGTCTATATTGTTTCAGGACTTCGACTCCAAGTCTACAAATTCATCAAGTTTACTTCTAGGGAGTGTATGGTGGGGAAATAATCAGCAGACTACAATAATGAACTTCGAAGAATGTTTATTTAACATGAATATATAAATACAAATACGACAAATACACAACTAGGACGAACACAGGGCAGCAAACGATAGCATACTACAGCAAAAGTAGCACACTAGTAGCAATCGAACACAGTACACAAAGCGGCCAGAAAGAATTAGCAGAAGGAAGGATTTGCTTCACTCTACGGTCTCTCCTAATGCTTTTTTAACATTAACCTTTCCCATTATTGATAATTAGCCTCTCCTGCCAGACATGTCACCACCTATTAAAACCCTCAATTCTGAAAGGCCTCCATATTGCCAGTTGGGACAATCTTCTATCGAGACTGGTTATCGCATTTGATCTTTAGTGATGTCCAGGAGTATCAAACCATCTGGATGCTAAATTTTTCCTATTGCGAAGGGATTATAATCAACACATGCTCTAGAATGGTCAGTTACGCTGATGCATCATTAACGGATATTCCCGTGGTCGGCTGGTGACAGTGAGAGGGGCATTTTACTGAAGAACTATTGGGCGATAGAGAGCTCAAGAGGACCAATGTGAAATGAGAGGCGGAGATTTAACAGAGATAAAATGCGGGTTCTTGTAAGGAAAAAAGGAAAGAGTGACTTCTTAGATTGCGGACTGCTGAATTATGCTCCCCCTCGAGTAGCCGGGTTAACTAACAACCTGTTAGTTTTTAATGGTGCTATTTCTCCGAACTTATTTCAAGATAAATCTCCAACCTTCGACTTTTGTGTAAATATCATCGAATTCCAAATGGTGTAAATATCAAATATTTTAACCTAGATTAGAACAAATTGTTCTTATGTACATATAGGGTGTAAATGAACGAATTGTCTAAAATTCTACTTCTTTATTTGATAGCTCAGGATCAAGACATTGCACTTTCAATTCTCCGCTGTCTCCTTATTTTAGCTGTATCTAAATGCCGGCACATTATTATACAATTGGCTACTCTCACACAACTCGTTGTTGCTTCTAAAATAAGAACAGGATCTGGCACATTGGTTAGTTCAGCAATAACTTCACCTACACATAACACTGGATTATTCACTGTTGCTTCGCTATCCTCTCGACGACAGGACACACAACTCAACAACTTAAGATTCAGTTTCAGACTGCCGGCTTTTTATAGTTCCTGGGAGGAGGACTGAGAAGGCGTATCAGGGTGCCAATTGGCTGAACCTCTAAAATTCTCGAACTTCTCAGTAATAATTATTTTGTCGCCAAAGGTTTCGCAAAGTCCCAAAATGGTCGCCAAATTTGTGGCTGAGCTCTGAGATCATTCATTCTGCACCCAAATAGTATCCAAACAAACTCCCTAAAAGGATTTTTCCAGTGACTGAACTAATGGTGTTGGAAAGCAACATTACTGGTTTGTAACAATGTATAACGTTTTTTAACTTTTAAATATGATGTTTATAAAACTAAATATTCCTGCCTGCGGCACTGTCCTATTACTCTTAAGGCTTATCTATAATTACTTAATGACTGTTATAGGAAAGCGTCAAATAAGAATAAAAATACTAAGACAAATAAGAGTTTTCTTTGGAATAAATTATACTGAGAAATTAAATTACGTAGTGTTCATTTAAATTTTATTTTCTTGAAAGCATTTAAATTCCTTTGAGACCAAAATAAAACATGCAATTGTAAAGTAATTTATTTTTCAAGCTTAGCACTATGATGAAAGTCATCAGGGAATTCGAAGAATATTTTACAAATTATTTTGCTTTTGTTAAAGTAATTTTTTCGTATTCCCTATATGCAATCATAAAATCAATTAAATATCAAGCATTAACAATTGATAAACTTTACTTAGTATTTAAAATTTCTTGAAAAGAAGTGTTGGTGTTGAGATAGGTTATTTATAATTTTTTTTTTTTGTAGAAAGTATATAATTTTTTCTATACAAGTTCAGATATATTTATATTCAAAAGGAATATAAATTCCGGATGTTCTACTTTCAAATAGAAATAAAGTTTAAAAAAGGGAAAAATTTCACATAATTTGGATAGATTTTTTGCCAATATACATTTGATAAAAATTCAGTCATTTTATCTACATTTTACACAACCTTGAAATGGAATTTAGAAATATTTTCTATCAGCCAGCTAGTGTGCTGACATTGTAGACCAGTTGGGAGGCCGATTTGAATTTCTTATACGTAACTAAGTAATTTTAAAAGTGAATTTATGATATATATATTCGGATTCGTTTCTATGTGTATCATATTCTATACACCTGATATATTTATTGTATGTATAATAATTGGCCCAATTATCAGGATTTAAAATTCAGTTAAATATTTATCTTTTGATCGTACGGTGTCTTTTATGAATGTATATACATTTAGTTCGTAACTTTTATATAGAAAACATAATTTTTCTTCCTTAACTTTCAACAAGGTAATAAAATCGGAGATTTAAATGTTTGAGAAAATAGTTAATTTTATTTAAAAAATCAATTATATTGAAACATTAATACATCCTTCGAATTAAAAAAAAAACAGCCATTATTACTGAACCCTATTCCCATTGTAGTTACGTCCGGGCCTCCAATGTAGTGGATTGGGTTAAATAGGAATCGAACCTGGGAGCTTTTGGTACATAGGCGCTTAACAAAAGCGATCATGTCTAGCGGCAGCGGTGGCCTGGTTGTAAGGTCTCGGCTTCGAGTTTCAGATTCGAGACTCGATGCCAACGAAGAACTGTCGTGTGAGGGGGTCTGGTGCATGTTAAATCCTTCTGGGTCAAACGTCATCCCCTTTGGCGTGGTGTGGAAGTTTTGGAGAGGAGGGTGCCAACCCAGGTGTCGTCTTTGTCGTCTGACCGCTGTTCAAAATTACGAGGTCCGCCCAAAATAGCCCTAGTGTTGCTTTACAATGGGGAGTTTATATATCTAAACTAAACAAAACACTAATGTCTAGCGGATATGTAACGTGGATGCAAATCGTAGGTTGGTCCTTGGCGGATTTCAATCTCCACCTTGGCATAATTCAATTCGCCGTATTAGTGACCTAGGACAATGAACACGCTCTTTGCTCGTCACAGCGTTTGACGCTACCAAAAGTCGTCAGACTCACTTAAGGCTCCTTGCACACACAGCGTTTTTTTCTTCTGTTAGTATTTTGCCGAGACCACTCCCAGAAATCAAATGTTTACACACACGGCGCTTGAATTCCGAATCCGTCGTAAGAGTCAGCATAATTTCATCAACAGATAAATTTACTTTAACCGTGCTATTTAAACTAAGTATGGCTTAAGGGTAAATAGAAATGAATAGAGTACAAATTCTATCCGTAATATTAAATGTTGTCGAATAAAGAGGAAAATGGGGAAAAATTGACTTATTTCGATTTATTCAATGAATGGGAAAAAAGGATTTGGGATCTTGCATCTGATTATTCGAAAGCGCTAGTGACAGCGGGCGTCTGCACAGAGTCCGATCAAAGGCGGATTGACCGAATCTTTATTTGTCTGCTTAGTGTGCAAGCTCTCGTACAATTCAATACACTACTGTTGTTATGTCGGCATCGGTGAAATAAGCGATCAGAAAAAAGCACTGTGTGTGCAACCAGCCTAACGCAACAACTCCCTCACGCTCGCCATAACGATTGAGGCTAAAAAAAAAAAAAACTTTCGTCTCCCCACAAATTCACTGATGGGGGAGTGTTGTGATGGTATCTTAATAAGCCAGTAACACTCATGAAACATTGATGATCACTTTGTTTAGCTGATATGTTACGCGGCTTCAAATCATAAGGTTGCGAGTTCGATCCTTGAAGGAAATCGATCTCCGCATTGGCGCGATACCTCACTATAAACACCCACACTGTAAAATTTATTATAGAGAACTGATTTCTATCAATCAAACCATAATTAATAAATATTTCCTCCAAACAAAACAGCTTGAGTCGAGTTCCGGTGATGAGTACAAAATACCCCAAGAACAAAATCCCTTGATCGTAAGTATTAAAGGTATTTAAAATCAAAGGATTTATGTTCCTGAAAGCAGAAACTTTTCCTATAATTATGCAAGCAGGCCTTAGAGCAGTTATTTCCATTAATCATTCTGATGAATTTTCCTGAAATAGCAATCTCTTCTTCCGTAGCCTCCTTCCCTCGCTGGCAACTCTCTCTGAAAGTCTCTTTCCTTCCTTCGGTTCACGATTCAGCTCTGAACAATGGCAGTGCATCCAGCTCAGTGATAGCATCTTTTGTTTACCTAGCTTATCGCAACGGCAGCGTCATTCATCAGGTTGCATCTTCGGTATTGTCGGGTTCTCTATGACACTGGAAACAACTGTTTTCTTCCACACCTCCGGGATTCTGCACTAGGGATCTTTTCAATAGAGGACAGGATATAAAATTAAAAATATAATGATGTCATCTTGCAGAGGACTTTCGTGCTAAGGCTTTCACTGTATTACTTTGCAAGATGCTTATTTCAAAGTTGGACCATATTAAGCATTACTTAAATTAGTGATTAAAGGTTATGAAACATATTAGAATATTTCATAATCTTTAATGAGTTCTAAGATATAAATACATCATATAAGTTATTAATTTCAAATAAAATAGATTACTCTTAGATTGCCATATAAAGGAGATGTTATTGACATATAAATATGGAATGTATGAAAGACTGCTCTTCGCTCAGCAGCTTTTAGTAATATTTTTGTAAATGATGTTTAAGGCAAAGGTGTACTATATTAAACATTCATAAATTAATGATTAAAGGTTAGGAAATATCTTAGACATTAATTCCATGGTAAAAATGTAACAAATAAATTATAAATTCTCTTTCGAATTAAATAGTTTACATTTAGATTGCCATATAAAGAAAGTGTCACGGACATATAAATATAGAATGTTTGAAACACTACATTTTGCTCAGCAGTTTTTTTTGTTTTATTTGTAAAATATTGTTTTTTCTGAAGTAATATAAAGATACCAATCATGTACTGATTTTTCAGTTTTACTTAAACATGAATTGGCCATTTAAAAAAATGATGATTGCAGTTAGTTTAACATGCTATCTGTAACAATCCGTTATATTACAATATTCATTTTAAAGTTTATGTATAATTACACGTATTTTTAAACCTAGTTCTACCATGGTGAAATTTGGATATTTGATATTGTCAGCATGAAAATAGGTAGAAAAAGGTACTATAAATGTTATAATAAAATGAATTTTGTGTGTGTAAAGTCGCATTTTTTAGAAAAGAAACCAATATAAATAAACTCAAGAGAAAAATGTAATAAATACGGTTATTACATAAGAAATAATAATATAAATATGATTAATAATTAAGTATTAATTTTATAAAAATGTTTTTATGATATCGCGCTTCGTCTTCAAAAGAATTTTATGTTTGTCTAGACTAAAACTGACTTTTATACATCTAAAAGAAATTGGAACATGAAATGTAAAATGTATATGGGTGAATAAATACCCCCTTAATTACTAATATAATCAGAATGATCTCTTTTTGAATTTCCGTTGATACTCTCCGCTTGAGATCTTTGTTCCTCCTTCTCCTAACACAAAAGTATGACTTTATGTAAGATCTTAAATGCCAGGTAGGGCTTTAACGAATAGTTATCCTGTAATACTAATCTTTAAAATGGTTCTTTTTATTGAATATATCGAGCGAACATGCGTTTTGAACATCTTTTTGCCAACAGAAGGAAACCAAAATTTCGCATGGAATGATGATTGCAGTGACAAAATCACAAACTTCATTAAGTTAATCGATTATAAAATTTTGTTCAACTTTCTATTAATTAAACAAATTAAAAGTTGGATGCCGTGTTGGCTAATCACAGTTGGGGCACGTTAAATATGTCGAGACTGCAAAGTCCTCCAAGTTCCCATCACAAAACGATACCTCTGGGGGTACTGAATCAGGGATGAGTCGGTCTCTGATTTGGATCTAAATTCCGACTTGCTGATGGATGAATGAGTGTATGAATGAATTCGACCACCCCCTAAAAAGGGTTGTGTTGTGTGTGTGAGCTAGAAGTTGGACTTCTGCCCTCTGGGTGCTCAGGGGTCTTTACCCTCAGAAGCTACTGCACCCCTTTTCCGTGAAAAACACGGACACGACAACAACAAAAGTTGGATAAAACGGTTCCAAAATGCTATCTCCTGAAATATATGAACATCATTTCTAGGCCCGAAGTTTATTTGTTTTTTAAATTAAATTTTAGTTGTAAATACCAAAAAAATATTATTAAAAACCTGTTTTAAATTGTAATCTGCTCATGATGAAAAGTACAGCAGCAACAGGTTCTGATACACACACAAATTCAATATTTAACACCACACCACACCTTCGTTTCTAGAGCTCAATTGGCCCCTTTCTTGTTTGGATGCACACACAAATAAAATTATAAATTTATATTTTCTTAGTCCAGCCCCCTAAATGTGAAAAAATAAAACATTTTTAACACTTTATAGGACCATATTATAAATGAAAATTTATCATAATTTTTATAGAAAATTTCAAATAATGTTCGAATTCAAATTAAAAATCCAGATTATCATGGATGCCATTAAGGTTCTATTTCTAATAAATAATTCTAAGTTATTCTAATTGTAGATAAAAATTATTATTTAATGTCAAATGCTTTACTTTAACTATATCTTTTACGCAAGTACACTTAAATAATGCACAGAATTCGTGTAATATTTATGTTACGCATGTTCATAGTTGAGAAGCTGTTCCTTGTTAAAAAATACTCTTTTAAATAACAAATAACTATTTTTTTCATTTTACAATGAATTTCCTACAGTTATATCTATGCGCTCTCAATTCAGTATTCAAACTAATTCTGCTAATTCAGAAGGATAGCCATCATGCAATGATATAGTTTGTCTGTGATAAATGTGGAATACCAGACAAGTTAATTCGATACTGAGATAAATCTAACTATATCTATGAATACTTGTATTATCTATCTATATCGCTTTTGGGAAGATGTCAGATATGTTGAATGTTTCGTTGGAAACTACAGATTTGACTTAGACAAGCACTTCCTT
>JAPMOQ010010621.1:0-32195 GCA_026543055.1 Argiope trifasciata | reverse complement strand
GGTTTTCATTGTATTCCAGGAATTCCAATGAATTCCTTTTTTTTAAAATTATAAAGAATTCTAGAAAAAGTCCTAAAGGTATTGCTTCTCTTTGCAACTACATTCTATTTTAAAAAGAACATAAAACATATTTCAAAGCACTTTATTATTTATTTCTGATATGGACGCTTAAAAATAATTATAGATTTCAAAACTTGATATAGCTATTCGTTTAAATAACCGAAATACAAGACCTTTAAAAACCTGCTATCAATATAAGATTAGAAACGGTAATTAGTTATGTATATAATATTTAGTTTGCTTTTTATTATGAAATAAAGAAATGAAGTTCCTAGTATAAATCTCATCTTATTCTACATTTGAAGAATTTTTACTTGAAATTGAAAAATTTGTTTCATTGGTTTTATTCTCATTTTAAATGCAATAGAAATTTTTTGACGCTTTTTTCTTGAACTACATTTACTCACATCAATCTCATTTGCCGACTTGAATGAAAAAAAAATCTCTTTCTTAGTTTCCTCAATTTTATGAACATGAATATTTTAAGATTTGATGAACATGAATATTTTAAGATTGTGAGGGATGTATGAGGGACATAAATAAAAGAGTCATTTCCCTAAACGCCCCTTCACTTCTAGAGAAAAGGTCGAAAGAATTAAGGAGTTGGTAGAAATGAGATCTAGAGAAGTAGAAATTCTTTCTTATTATCGATTGAAGGAGAACTGCTTTTCTTTTTCGCAAGTATCTCCATTGTTCTTTGTTTATTAACAAACATTTGCTCTCCTTTGAGATTCTTTGTTTTAGAATAATAAATGCAACTTTTGAAATACGTATACAAATTATTAATATGTACAATAAGCTTTATTTACTTTGGCCCCTTTGCAAATAAAAGATAATTTATTTAGTTATATAATATATGTTTATTTTAAAATGTAAAAATTATTATAAATGGCTTTCTTTAAAGATTTTTCTGCTTTGAATTTATTTGGTTTTACAAGCAGAGAAAATAATTCTGTTGCAGAAACAACTATATTTTAGTAATTCAATTCAGTATATGTTTTGTTATATTAATAATCAGATTTCCTAATTGTTATTTTTATATCGGATATTCATCTATAATATGTAAGAAATCTAAAATGGGTTTTATTTGAATTTTATTATAAATTGAAGCATTAGTTGCATGGTTGATTTTATATTTTATTAGTTTTTAAAAATATACATTACTAAATAAAAAAATATATCTGCTTTTAGAATAATTTTCAGTGTAATTCGTTTAAAAAGTTTTTTCTCTTAATTTTAAATTGACATGAGCTTAATTTTTGTGCTATAAAGTTTGGTAAAGTGGAAATGGTAGTTAAGTCATTTGTTTGTATTTGACTATTGTTAATTCGACTATATGCAATAAATTTGATTTCTTTGCCACGTACGTTAGCATTTTATGTGTATATAGATTATTTTTCATTACTGTGCTACAGAAGATAAGTCTTTGAGGTTTAGCGAATTTTAAATATGTTATCAAAGATTAATATCTCGATGAAATAATGAAGTTCATATACGGATATTAAGGATATAAAGTCAATTTTCGTCATTTCAAAGTAATACACAATTTCAGAATCAATAAAAAATATATCTTTCGAATATGACATGAGTTTTTATTCATTAAATGAAAGCTTTTTTTAAAATATAAATTAGATGTGATATTTCTAAATGAAATTCTTTAAAGATTTCTTTAAAAGATAAATTGTAATTGATAAATTTTATTAAATTAAAAGATAAATTACAGTATTAAATTATACTTGATTACGATATCAGCACTAATATAAAGATTGGTTATAATTAAAGCGCTACCTTGAAATGGTCATGAATAGAAAACTACAAGACGGTTACGAAAATTTCTTTTCCGATAAAAAAATTAAAAAATAATAATTAAAAAAAATTTACCGGCAAGGAGAAAATGGTGCTATTCATAAAGATGCGATACACCGATATGTGCGTAATATTCCTCCTTATATGCTACAATTAAGAAGACAGTAATGTGACTTCACTTGCTTTCAAAAAATGTTGGACATCACATTGAATATTTTTTTGTAATACGTTTCAGAAACAGTTAAACACATTTTAAATCAATAATTTAATCTCTTATTTTGTTTTAAAATACTGAATACATCACAATATCCTACTGGTGGTGTGTTTTTGAAGGAAAAGAAACCCCATGTTCTTCTTTAAACTATAACTAAGTTTCGTAACGTTTGGTCCCTTAGTTTTCTTATTGTGACCATTTCAAAGTGGAACTTTGATTGTAACTACCCTGTATATATATGATTGATGGATTTTGACTAATGTATCTCTTGAAACCCTTACTTTCAATACATATTTGTTAGTATCGCATTACAAGCGAGACTAAGTCAAATCAGAAAATAAAAAAGATAAATGAAATAAAATAATGCATGAGAAAAAAACTGAATTATTTCTTCTCCCTACCTTCTTATTTACTAGTGCAACGTGTAAAAAGAATTGAATTTGAGTTTGGAAATAATTTTTTTGGTGAATCTTTTCCTACAAAATTTAACATATATCTACCATTTTGGTATTACAGCGGAGTAAATTCCATTTTCTTCTTCTTTTTTTGCTTTCACCAATATGGGCCGATTTAAAAGCAGTCAAATGCTTGAAGCATGAATTAAACTGCACCAAAATGATAATTTTTTTATTATTTTATCCCCGTGAATAACGATTAGACTACAGTTATGATTTCATTTTTCTGACGTGTCATTACCTGTTATTTCTGTATTGTGAATAACAATTCGATTATATTCCTGACATTCTATTTTTCTGACATGAGATTTAATCTGAAGTGCCGATGTAAAATATGAAAAATAGAGAATGATACTTACCGATAATAAAGAAGAATGCTTAGATTTCAAACTAGAAAAAAATGTCAAATATAAATCTGAGAAAATCGGCACACATATATTTTGGAGGGTGGGAAGAGTGTATTAGGAGTATTCTTTGGAAATATAGATTAGAATATTAATTAGGTGAAAATTAATTAAAGGTTGAAAGACTTCCTTCAAAACTAATGAAAATATTTCAAAACAAAATGAGTTTTATTACATGAAATTCTAAATATTATCTTTCCGGTGACTTTTGTTCGGCTTTTTCCTAGCTCCTAAAACCATTTTTAAGTATATCTGAACTCAAACCGTTTTTCCTGTAACAAATATTTTATCGTGGAGTTTTATTCTATTGCTCATTGCTTATTATTTAATTCGGCATATTTTTTCCTATTCAGCGGGTCGTAGTTTTATAGTTAAGATTTTAGTTCAAAACTGAACAATGAGGAGATTTTTTAGAGATTGCTCGTAAAGCTAAATATTTTATAGAATCAGTAAAAAACGAAGTCGAAAACATAAACATCCATCTTAATTAATCAGTACCATCTTAAATAATAAAAGTTTCTCCTATGCTTAATGTTGCATCTTTTCACTCCATTAACTCTAATACTTTTGAAAGGGTCTGAATATCCTTCAATGAAACCAGAGAATTTTGGGTATCATATCATTATGAAAATTTTCTTTCCCCTACGATGTGAGATTGTTTCAATACCCGTATCGAGGGCTTGCTTTGTTTGACACAAACGCTCGTCTAGATAGATTTGAGTGGCAGGGGATTTCTTAAGAACTAGCAAAAGACGCTCGAGATTGCATGGTTAATAGCTACCAGTTAAACTGAGACCACTTTTGTTATATCAATTTAAAAATTAAATGGGTGTTTTATTGTAGCTTATGAGGGGTTAGACAATTTTTCTAATCTTGATAGGCAAACTCAAATATTTAATTATTCTGAGGTAACTGAACTCAAATGAACTTACGAAATAAAAGGACAAATCTTGTTACCAGAGCAAGGTATTTAGTTTGTCATGGAAATCTTCTTATTGGCTTTGAATTACAAAAAAATCAAATTGTAGGTGAGATTAGGTAAATAAAAATTACTAAGGGGATGATATAATGAACAGGAAATTTGAAAGGATAAATAAAGTAATATTCCCAAATAAACGAGGGACTATATCTCCGGCCTTTTAATGTAGGAAAATCTTAAATATTCAAAAGTTTTTCGGAAATAGAATCAGAGTATGGGTGCCGTGGGCAATAAAACATAATGGAATGAGTCTTAAAACTGGTTTCCATACATTATGGCAAACAAAATTTGAAAGAAAACTAAATATATATATTTGCCATGTTCTGGTATTTAATGTATACATTTACAAAAAGCTTTTTCTAATGGTGCATTGATACGAATGCTTAGTTTGTGTTTCCTTTAACCGATTTGTGTATGCATTTGTTGAATAGCACTGGTGCGTGTTTCTATGAGAAAATAAATTGAAAAAGCATTCTAAGACACAAAGAGAATGTCTCGTGCCTTGTGAAAAACACTATTAATGTAAATATATTGCCTCTAATGGGTTTTCTCCCTTTTGAAATAGTATTTTACTTCGACTTAACTTGAGGCCATACTACATTACATTTGTAAATGCGGAATTTGGTTTTGTTTTTTAAATTTTTACCCATTGAATTTAGAAAAATATAAACTGAAATTGGTTTCTAAATCAAGTGTCTTTTATGCATAATTATATCGTTGTAAAAATATAATAAATTTAATAATAGGGATATTATTTAACAGAGACTTCTGTATAAAAAGTTTCAGCAAACCTTACGTTTTTAATAAGTTAAGGCTTTTTAAATGTTTAAAGATTATTGTAAAACATAAGTTACTATATTATATGGAATAAAATAAATAATAACTGCAAAACTATAATAATAATAACAAGAGCAATAACTAGAGCAGAAGATTTTAGGCGCAATTAAAGGTAGACTTTTATTTGACATTCATTTTGGAATTTTATATGATAAAAGATTACTTATAAATAATCTCAAATAAGTTCCATAAATGAGATAAAAAGTCATGCCCAAAAACATTATGATAAATCGTCACGAATAAAGATTTAGTCTTTTATATGAAAAGACTTTCCCAAATTTTTAATGAGCTAAATGAAAAACCACTAAATGAGCCATATGAAAACTATATCGATCTCTCAAACACAGCAGGATTTCAACTATTCTGCAAAAATTTAACCTTATTTAACAACAAATCATTTCAATCAGGGAAGATAACTAAAGGATGCATTTATTTTTATTTTTAGAAAAATGATAAATTTAAAATATTGAATGAAAATATAAGGGACATTTTATAGTTAAACATTACACCTTCACATGATGCCACACATTAGCCATTTCTGGCTATGGATTAATTCTTTTCTGAAATAATATGTCTGAGCAATATATTCTCCATATCTGAAACAGTTTTAATCCTCTCATTCCTAAATCATTCGAGTCCAGATATTAGAATAAAGGAAAATAAAATTTCCTAGCGACCATCAAAAACCACAAACACATTTCTGTTCACCACATATTTATTTATAGATTACGGTCACTTGATTGCTTATTAGCGAAACTATGCTCAGGGACTCTTCCACAGTTCTCAGAAAAAATCCCTGCCCCTGAAACTTATATAGGTGAATGTCTCTAACTAACAAAGTATGCGCTTTCGGCATTCCGAGAGCTCATCCCTAAACGAGAAGAATAGAAACTTTTTTATTGATATCTAGGTATTTAGGTTACCTTATAAATCATTTTTTCATTGATTTCCAGATGCCTCAGAAAAGAACGGAGCTTGCTGTAATTTAGTTGAAAGAGCATTTAAGGTCTGTGGGGATTCTGTAGAGCCTTCTTATGGAGATATTCGATATTTCTTTTAAAATATTGAATTATATTTTAGCCAGCCCATATTTTATTGTTGTTAATTATAATATTATTAAATTTATCTGTGAAAGGCTCTAAACATATTTTTGTTTTATGATCGCGTATTTATAAATAAAATCGGGATTATGCTGCGGATTAGGCAAGGCCGTATATTTAATCATCATATGTGTTAAAGTTGTAGACAAATTAATTCCAAATTAAAAATATTTTATTGCAGTTTAATTTTACACTTCCTTCTCTTTTTCTTAGGTCAGATACATTTTATTTATTTTTAATTATTATTTTAGCAAATTGTATTAACATTATTTTACTATGAAGCTGAAACTAATTGAAACAGGGGGTATATAAATGATGAATTTTAGATGTGCATGGTATAGATATTAACTAATTTTATTAATTGATGGTATTGCATGGTATAGATATTATTTAATAAAATTAGTTATTATTCGTATGATCATCTAGAGAGTTAATGGATTAATGGTGGCTTATATTAAAGAGTAGACTATAACATTTAATGCCATTTAAAATATATAATGTTTAAATTATTAAGAACTGTAGGTTTTACTTAATCACTTAAAATGATAAACAATTAAATAATAAAAGATGAAGTCATGAGTTAATAATCACAATGCGATTTAAATAGGATTTATATTGACCCTACTAAGAACAAAAAAGAATGTATTTGTTTTTGTTGGCCTTCTACTGGCCAAACTGTTTGATCTAGGAATGCCAAATTTTCCTCAAATTTATTCTAAAAATGATATGTACATAATGTATGGATTTTTCTTAATTTTTAAACAATTATTTAGAGTTTCTGAGAAAGAAAAACAGAAAGCGACTTTGAATTTTTGTTCACAACATGTTCCAAAAAAATATTCTTACAAAGAAATGGTATTTACATGATCTGATTACAAACCCAAGAAACTGTTTCTTTTTTATTGATTTAAATTTAATCACAGAATGGGTTTTTCAATGAATTTTAACCATATTTAAAATAATAAAATAACAATAAAAAGTATTTTCCCAATTTTTCCTATTTTTTATTTTCGGAATCAAATATATTATCTTATTTTTCATCAAATTTTTTGCACGGTATCCTTTTAGTACTGAATGCCATGGAAGAAAAATTGTGTTTATTATCTGAACGGCACACATGCAAAATTATAAAAAAAGTTACAGCGTATCGTAAGATAGGTGCAATTAAATTTTAAAAACACTGTGACATTATGGACTTTTGAATCCCTTAAAATTATTATATACATAATAAGCATAATAGGTAGAACATGGTTTATTAATGTAAGTATTAACAGTACAGTTTTATGATTAGAATATAATTTGTAGAATAGTGAGCATTATTATGATCATCAATTTATGTAAGCGATTCAATTAAAATTAAGCTACTAATATCACAGGAAAACCAACTGGTTCTCAAATAATGTTTTATCCACATTAAATTATATAAAGGTATTAGGAAAAGTATTACTAATATTATATGCTCTGCAAGATGGCATTTGAGATAATTTGAGATGATCTGCATTTGAGAATAAATTATTAAATGGAATAATTTTCTCATAGTTTGTGAACGCACATTCGAACATTGATAATCAATTCATATCGAATTTTTTTCAAAAATTTTTTACTCTAAAAATTATTTTCTTTTATTTTATTCTTATTATTTGTTTTTACCATTACTAATAATATTTATTTCTTGATGTCAACTGCATGAACGATTCTTCGTTTAATTAAATTAAAAAGATTCATTTCCGTGATATTTGAAAATAAACTGGTAGACAATTTAACAGTAAATTAGACAAAATATTCGAATCGTATTTATTTTTGTAAAATCCTTTGCTATTTTTAGAGGAATAAAACGAAAAGGTTCTATTAAAATTTCTTGAGGAATTTAAATTTAAAATTACTCAAACTTAAATATTTTTCCCCTATCGTCTAGAATTATCATTAGAAAAATAGAGCTTAGGTGCTTTAGAAGAAATAAATGTTTAAATAAGGCATTCTTAAGAAAATTAATCTTAAACATAATATTTTATTCCCTTTGCATTCGTTTCATTAAAAATATGCAAGTTTTTGATTAGCATCAAACATGCTGGCAACAACAAGATTTCAGTTTCTCTAATATATATTATTTTTTTATCAAAGTAATTGCATTTTTCTGCTTTAAGGTTAGAAAACTTTTCTACTACACTGATGCATTGATGTTTTATTTACCTAGATAGATATGAACTAAAAATTGTCTTTGCGATTCATTACTTATTCATATTATCTAATTTAGTACATTTCCAGCCTGAAAATAATAAAAAAATATCATTGTAATAGCTTAAAGTAGATTAGTAGAGTTGAACTTCTATTATTAACTAAGAAAAATGCATATATCTCAAAATAGATTACCATTAAATTTTGCTACAAATCTCTTATATGCATCGTTTTATTATTATTTACATTGTTACGGAACATCAATATCATTAAGTTCATAGTGCAGGGCGTGAAAACAATAAACAAGCTACACTAACGAATTTCGAATTTTATTAAACACGAAGTCACGAACACGCAAACAAACAAACTAGCAGCCGAGACGCACACAAGCAATACACACCAGCATTTTTTTCAAACAACAATACAACAATGATAAGCTACTCAGAGAATTCAAGGAGAGCCTAGTTCAACTATTAACCTGAGTTGAACTCTAAGCACTGCCTCCGTTCCATAGTTTTATAGTTCCTGAGACAAGCAGAGAATATTCTCCAACAATTTTATTTATTTTGTTGTCAATGTAACCAAATTCATTGTCAAGAGGGCAAATGGTCACCAAGTCATAGGATCACTGAATAGGACCCGACCAACATCCAACTGAGCTGATCTTAAAATGGTATTTTCAATGATTGAAGTAATCGTACTGGAAAACAACAGCACAGATTTGTAACAATATGTATAGAAGGTAAGTCCACTTATTCTTTCCCAGACTCACATGTACATTAAAAATATCCCCAATTACTGGGATTAGACAACTGAAATTTGACGTGTTTTTTTTGACTAGTAGACGTTTACTAAGAAAGGACTTTTCGAAATTCGATTATAATTTTAAATAAAAAATGACCACGAAATAAGTATTTCCCCCAGTAATTTTTGAACATGTTATTGTTTTTAAGTTTTTTTTATATCATGTAGAATTTTTAAAAATTAGTTTTCCTATAAATTAATGTTGTTTCAGTGCGTTTCTGATTTCTGATTACTGACATAGACATACTTACGTTTTTCAATTACTTATATTATTTTGTGTTATGTTATATTAGTATGCATTTTCACTTACATTATTTCGTGTTATGATATATAATTATACATTACGGCCGGTGTCTTGCTTAGGGGTAGTGTTTCCTTCCTGTCTTCGACTTCGATGAAATCGCTCACGGAGCACCGAGCCCCTGGGATTGGGGCATGATCTCCGGTAAATGATAATGTAGAAGTGGCCTAGCAGTCCATAGCAGCGTGATGTCTGTGAAAATTTTCCAGGAGCAGTCTGTTAAATAGAACTAGCAGCAATGTAGGCGGGAGGAGCATCGTGAAGCGCAAGCAGCTATTGGTTGTCAGGATGAACGAGGAGATGCAACATGGTTTGGGGAAATGCTGATAGATTACCTAGGACTTTAAAACTATTAAATGAATTTAATTAAGAGAGAACAGAAGATAAAAAGGAGAATTTAATTTAAAATACTACGTTGCCGCTTAACTTTAAGATCAGGAATATATTTGGGGATAGATAGAATGGCTTCATTATCGTGAATATCAATACTACGGAAGAAATTTTCAGCAATCTTTTTAATAAATTTTTTAAGAGGAAGATAGTCAAGTGCTTTATACATGTTGGTATTTGGCATGAATCATTTACAATTACATATTTTTCTAATTAGAAGATTTTGTTGAAGTTCAATAATTCTAAGATTAGATTTAGCATCACAACCCCAAGCCGGACAAGCATATGTTAATACCGGACGCAAATAGGCAGTGTAAATAAGTATTTTGTTTTCTCTAGACATTTTGGAGTTCCGAGAAATTAAGGGAAAAAATTTAAGAGTTAGGCCTCGAAACTTATTTTTAGTATAAATAAAGTGGGGTTTCCATGTAAGTTTACTATCAAGAACAACACCTAGATACTTGCACTCCTTAGACCAGGGAATATTTTTATCTTTAATTTTAACGAGGCGGAAGTTACGTTTGGAATTAGACTTAAAAAAATTAAATAGCTTCAGTTTTACTCGGATTAATTTCAATCTTCCATTTAATAAACCAGTCTTCAAGAGTTTTTAGGTGACGAGTAAGGGCTATGGAGATGAAGTTGGCATTTTTGTTCCTAGCTAGTATTGCAGTGTCATCGGCAAACATGCAAAGCATAGTATTGAATTGTTTAGGAATATCATTAATGTAAAGAGAGAATAAGATCGGTCCAGTTTGGGAGCCTTGAGGTACACCGGCTTTAACTTGTTTAAATTCAAATAAGGTACTATTAACGCTTACACAAAATGATCTGTTTTTAAGGTAGGAAATTAAAACTTTAATAATGTAGTTAGGAATATTATAAGTCATGAACTTGTAAATAAGGCCATCTTGCCAAACTCGATCAAAGGCCTTCTGAATGTCTAAGAAGACTGCAGCTGATTTTTGATTATTAGCAAAACCTTCCTCAACATATTCAACTACCCTGACAAGTTGATGAGTTATAGAAAGGTTTTGCCTAAATCCGAACTTCTCAGGAGTAATGATATTATTATCATCAAGAAATTTGTTGAACCTGTTGAGTATGATTTGTTCAGCAATTTTACTGATAGAGGGGTGTAGTGAAATGGGTCTATAACTGGACGGTTAGGTGGGATCCTTACCAGGTTTAAGAATAGGGGCAACAACTGCAGTTTTCTATTTAGTGGGAAAATGCATTAGAGTTATAATTTTGAATGTAATAATTTGAAGGATGGAAATAAAATTAGGGGGAAGATTTCTAATAACTTTATTGTTTATACCGTCCAGTCCAGGAGCTTTTTTGACAAATTTAATTTTTTAATACAGTCTTTTATTTCACTTAAAGTGGGGAGGGGGTTAACATCTTGGAAACAATTTGGGAGATCATCCTGAAAGCCTTTGACTACATTATTTACAAGCATTTCTGTATCTACGTTATTCAAATTATTTAACTGAAACTGAGTCTCAAGGCTACTCGCCAAGCAGTTTGCTTTTTCAATGTCAATGTTAGCAATACTAGCTGGACCTTTAAGGGTGGAGATTATATGATTTTTTCTTTTAAAGGTATGAACAAAATTCCAGAAGGAACCATCAGTGGTATTAACATCGACAAGTTTATTAATAATGTTATTACGTTCAATTAGGTCACTAGGTTTTTGGATAGTTTTGTTAAGTTTGTTCATCATACTCTTGAAAACTGGGTTTCTAGTATTTTGGAAGGTCTTTCTAGCAAAGTTTCTCTCTTTCCTAAGTTGTATAATTTTGGGGTCAATGTAAGTCTGGTTCATTTTAAGTGGTTTAAGGCTGCAGTCTTGGCATCCATGATAGTTTTATCAAAATGTTCAACAAGTTGATCAAGTTTTTCAAGGGTTTGGAGATCAATATCACAATTAAAATTCACATTTGAGAGAATATGTTGGAAGTAAGTCCAATTGGTAGCAACTTTTCTATTGTTATCAGGCAAATTATATTTAAGGAAAAAATTTAGAAGGATAGGATTATGATCACAACTAAGCTCAGGGACTGCAATAATTTCATAGGGGAACAGAAAATCTTTAACAATAGCGAGATCAATGGTGCTGGCAGAAAAATCCCCATAACTAGTAGGAAAGCTCGGGGCTAAAATTTCAATACCTGCTTGAATGACAAAGGAATTTAAGGTGTTACCGCTTGCATTATTAGTTTGACAACCCCAACTGAAATGGTGGGCATTAAAGTCACCACAAATAATTTGATTAGGACTAATTTGTAATAAGTTTTCAATGTGAAAAGTAAAAAGAGCACTGCCAGAATTAGGGGGAATGTAAATGAAGGTCAGAGTAATTGGGTTGTTTTTAATGTCAAGGGCTACCACCGTAGCTTCAACATAATAGAGGGTAAGTGGATTAACAACATGATGGGGAATAACATTTTTAATAAATATAACAGTACCACCTCCATTAGAGTCAATTCTGTAGTTATAGTAGGGTAGTGTTTCCTTCCTGTCATCTGGCCATCCCGCTTTGAGTCCCGATTCGGTCATGGTAGTTCCTCATTTGTGCTCTATCTGTGAGGTGTGCCTCCCTCTTGTAGAAAGGGATTTTGTGAACTAATGTGATGCATAAGTAGATAGGAGGTACTCTTGGTCTTACATGGAGAGACGCTGACTCTTCACTGAAATTCACCGAGTTCTTAAGCTTGATTGTCTATGACAAACGCCATAAGAAACAACAACTTACATTATTTTGTGTTCTATTCGTATCAGGCAATGAATTATTTGCCATTTTTTTCTACTTTAATTTATTTTGTTATGCTGGATTTTTTTATTAAATAAAAGAAATGAGATGATTTTTGTTTATACTCAGATAAGAATAATAAACAATTATAATCTTCTGTTAAGAGCATGTTTTTCTCTGAATGGCTAGTGATTTTAAATGGTTCCATAAAAAAATGAAATGAGTAAAGTAAATATCCAGCTTATGATAATATAATCAATCAATTAATACTTTAATTCTTGGAACTGCTTAGCGCTGATGTTCTGTTTGTATTAACCCTACGTATGTAGCGTTTGGGTCAATATGAACTGATACAGAAAACTGACCTTTCTCGTACTAAATGGCAAATATAAGGCTTAAACCATTTAAGAAATGGTTTAAACAATAGTAATGTAAGTTTAAAATTTGATTTAATAATATTAAGCATTTTTTAAAAACATCAGAAAATTATTCGAAATTAAAACATAACTTTATTTACCACTTGGACGGTAATATGTTATATGAGATTTGAAAATTTGATTTTTACTATTGTAGCAGAACGTATTAGTTTTGTTGACATTGCTTTATGAACGGAACTTGAATCTTGCGCTTTTGACCTTGAATAAGTATTCTTAGCAAATCACGATGTTATGTTTTCCAGTGTAAATTTGTGTTTTTTGTACATACGTACATGTGTTTTTGTACATAATTAGTATATACCGTTTGAAAGGACATCGACCGAAAACTCCTAATAATTGTGCATCTACAGTAATATTTTCATTCTTATTATATAATTTCGGCACACATTTTATCCACTTTTCCAGCTATATGCAGCTTATTTATCCAAATTTCTTCTTTCTCGGCGATTGGGTTTATTATCAGAACAAATAATTTCTGATATGGTCCAAAATGGTTTTGAGAAATTACGAAATATAGTTCTAACAGTTGTAAACAACAGCTAGCTATAATAATCCTATATATGCTTGAAAAGTTTTACTTTTGATATTGTTTCCACTTTCTTCCATAAACTTTTTCTCCTTCAATATTAGTCATTATTTATGATTTTGTTTTCAATTGTAGGTTTGAATACTATCTCAATTGCAATTTTTACATCTGTTCTCCTTGATATTACATATCTTATGAACGCTTGAGTAGTTTTTATAATTTTTAGCAACTGTTGATTGAGAAGAAAGTGGCAGCGTTTCCAACTTCCACTTTATTTCTCGATTGTAGAACTGCATAATGTCCTTTATTGTTCTTTTGTTGAACGTCGCTATCAAAATCGTCGTCAGAATTTTCTCTTTCAATTTCATCATTTGTATGATTTTCATACCTGGTTCTTCTTCTGTACTGTTAAAAGCTTATATTAGTTTAACATATCATCCAGACTCAAATTTCTACGACTCGCCATTTTTTCTTTCACATTCGCAGGTATAACTCTTTTATAGTGTATCAGAAAGTAAAATACAGCAAGAAAAAAAATGTTGCAATAAGAGTAAATAATTTTGCCTCTTGCCTGACTTACAACCTTTTGGACCTTACACGCACTGTCTTGTAATATGATGAAACACACAAATCAACGAGGAAGGATTTGTAAACGGATAAATTATAGAAAGTATAGTAATTCTTTTCTTTTGAATTTTTCTAAGCAAAAAGCATGAATAAAATTAAATGGTTTTTTGCTTTGGGTCATATTGACCCAAATGATACATTAAGTATCAATTGAAAATTTTGCCTTCGAAATGCAAACGAACATAAATCCTTCTAGGAGTGTATATTTATATTATTTACCAAATAACCAAATATGTCTAGAAATTTCATGAAAATATACCTGTATCATATTTTTAATGAACATATAAATTTTATTTTGAGTCAAATAGACTAGAACAGAACAGCAGGGTTAAATCAAGTGATTATATAGAATCTATTGATTTGTTTGGATAATTATCCAAACTTCTTTTAAAAATAAATTTGTTACAGCGAATCTATTGAAGGATATTCATTCGAAAAATTATTGGCAGGCAATGGATAATACATTCAAATGAGATTATTACACTAATTAGTGCTAAGATATAAATATCGCAATAAACAACCTATTACTGAAGCAAGCCAATGAAAATGAATTCTCAATCATAACAACTTCTTTAATAAATCATGATTATTCTCATTTATCGAATTAATTATGAGACTTACCTCGCTTCACCGAATGGCAATTTGCCTCTTTTGTATCTTCATGTTAAGTTTCATCATTAAAACATTTCTCCGGGATGTTTCATTTCCAAAAGCAATCTAAACGTAACACGTGTCTCGTACAAAAGCTACCTAAAGTCCACGAAGGAATGTGAGATATTGTTAGCTCTAATTAAACTTCAATTAGTGAAATGAGATCCAAACTTTATACAAATGGTAGAATGGGGATTTCTCTCGCTCTCTTTGATCATTGCTACCTACTAACATTACTGAAATTTAGATAAGATAATTGCATTAATTATAAAATTTGAGTTGAAGTTTCTACAACTGAAAATAAAATGTTTCAATGTAGGTCATTATTTTCTCTAAAATAAAACATTTATTCAAACTTTCCTTACCTTTTGGATTGTTTTTGGGAAAAAACCGCATAAAAATAAAAGCCTTTAAGGTTAAATGGATAATATGATAAAATGAAGAACGAATTGTCTGTCTTCTTTTCTACATTTTGTTCATCAATAGGATATTCTAATATGGTCTGACAGTTTTTTTGAATTATTGAATTATTTTAAATTATATTTACTATGGAAAATTATAAAACCATTATGGAGAATATGTAGTAGGAGAATTGCGTGCCTGATTTAAAACCATCGGATGTGGCAAGATTCGTGTTCAGTGCAAACTGTATAGAACGTAATAGTTAACTATGAAGCAACTAGTTGTATAAATAACCAGTCTCGTCTCAGAAATCTCGTTTTCTTTGCTGCAGAAATCTGAACCTGCTGTATCAGGTGACTGCCGAAGACAGTAATGCTAATGCATATTGAATTTTATTCTTAATAAGTAAACCGAATTATTTAATTTCAAAGAAGTAAAAATATTAAAATAATTAATGTGGTTAATTTATAGCGAAAGATCAACTAATAAAACAATAAGAGGTATCTGAAGTAGAAAATAGCTACAATAACAATCCGTACAAATTGCTGGATTTGTCCATCCATGAGCTGGCACTGCAATGTCAACAAATTCCAGCGTATACTAATGGAATTAGCTATCGTGGTTAAATAAAATAGACCAATTACTAATTACTTTAAATAAAAGATGTTATTAAGAAACCTTTCCTGTGATTTTGTATTGATCTCATGTTTCTAGCAATATTTATATATATATATATATATATAATTATTGCAAGATAAGCATCCCTTTTTGAATATTTCCTGTATTTCACTTTACATTGCCTGTTCATTTTATTTCTTGCCAATTGGGTTGGTAAAAGTATCTAATACAGAATGAATATTAAGTTTAAAATCTCTTTTCAAAACAAAACAAAAATGTCTGATCTTAGTCTGAGTTTTTGTGTGAATATAAAAATAAAAAAAAATCAAATGATTCGAAAAAACCAAACTTTGCTGTACTTAAAAAAATAATGAAACTCTTTCTTTTAAACAAGGTAATTATTAAAAATACAGATACAATTACAGCACTAAAACCTTAGTTACATAAATTTTTAATTATATAAAAACCTTAATAATAAAAATCTTGCAGCTCGAATAATGTAAGATTTTTTAAGAATCTGGAAATAAAATGTTTACTAGTTATATTAAAAATACTTTTATTCAAATAATAGTTTTCACTTCCTGCAAATTTTGTTACAATATTGCTCAGTAATATCTCTAAATTGCTTTATAAAATGTTTTAAGTATGCACCATAAGTAATTTGTTTGTTTTACATAAATATTTTCTCGGTTCATTTCGTAGCTGAATTATACACACACACATATATAATAAATAGCCGGTGTAAATAAATAACCATCAACTTCTCTTAACTGTATATTAAGTCTGCAATTGGCTATTTAGCCTGTTATTGCTTTTTTTCTTTTTAGAAGATAATTTAAAAAGAGTTATGCTCAAATAAGCCACACCAATGCTTTAAGTCAAATACATATCTATTTCATTACGGATAAAAATATTTCTAGTGAAGGAATAAATCTACACTCAAGATGTGATTATTTTAAAATGTTTCAAAATTTTATTCATAATTTTCCTTTTAATCTTAATTTTATTTCATTTAAACTCTAAAACCAAAATGGTTGAGAACATTAAATCTCAAAATGGCTTAATGCATAATTAACGATTCAAATGGCCATTTTCTTCAAGAGTTTCATAGCTATATTTTGGTTGTGTTAATAGCAGTATTGAAATTGAATTTCATACATTTTCATACATTTTTAATCTGAGAAATAAATCTGGATTCAGGAGAGATTTTATAACTCAATCTCCTTTATTTATGTTATTATCTGGTTGTTTCCTGTATTCACTAGAAATAACTCAAAATAAATACATGCATTTGTGATGTTTAAATACAGAGAGATTTTGCATTTTATGTAACCTTTAGAATTTTTTAATTCCTTTTTAATATAAAATAAAATGTTTTATCTAATTTTAAATTTTGAAAATTCAACATATTTACTATTACGATAGCAGTGATTTATTTAATACTAGCCGTCTTTGGCGACCAGCTGGTTTGCCATGAGTAATTGGTTCTAAAATTTTCAATAAAATCACATATTCATTAGCCTTGAAGTAACTCCGGGCATTGATTGGCCTGAAATTAATATTTTTTTTAAGATGATGGACTGAAAGTTCTAAAAGAACGTATTTTCCTAATAATATTCTTTAATTTTATAAATCAGTCAGTTTTAATGATTGATTTAGAAGACTGATTGAGATAGCAACTTTTATTTAAAATATTAATAAAAATATTTTGTAAAATATGGCTCACAGAGCAAAGTATGAAGAAATCTAAAACTCATTATTCATAAATGCATTGTTTGACTCAAACTACATAAAATGTAATTAGTTGCTTGATTTAGATCAAATTAATAGTACTAAACAATATCTATGCCTATTAATAATATTTTACATATTGGCCATTGGAAAGGAATTTGATGCATATCCTGTATAAATAAAGATAATTTATTCAATTAATGATTTAAATATTGCAAACTGTCATAGAATCTTTTGCCTTGCATTTTTTAAAGAAAATATCACATTTTATATTTATTTTATTTTATCCACTCACGTGCTAAAAGTTGCATTTCTTCAGATTTAATTTGCGATGATAGTTTTAACTATTATTTTTTTAATTTGAACTTCCGTCAAAATGATGGCAACACGGTGATAAAACCTAATTTTTTCCCTTTGACGTGCACTTGCAGATTTTATAGAAACCTTGGCTTTGCATTTATTTTTTTTAGAAACTATCACATTTTATAATGAAAAAAAAAATATATTGAATTAATGATACAGATATTTTAAACGATAATAGAAATATGCCATTAAGTCGGGATTCCAATGCATATACTGTCTAAATTCAATCAGGCTTATCGTAAAGAAGATTTATTGAATTAATTAAGTTAGATATTGCAAACGACCATAGAATCCTTTGCTTTGCATTTATTTTTTTAGAAAATATCACATTTTATATTTCTTTTATTTTATCCAGTCACGTGTTATAAGTTGCATTTCTTTAGATTTATTTTGCGATGATAGTTTCTTTTTATTCGAACTTCCGGCATTCTTTTATTTTATCCAGTCACGTGATAAAAACATGGTGAAATATTTCTTTAAAAATTCGTTAAAAAATAGAAGATTACATTATAAATTTAAAAAAAAACTGATGCCGTTAGAAAGCGTATTTTTTTATATTTAAATTGATATAAAAATCATGTTTGTTCAATAATATTTTCCGAAGTTATAGCGGAAAAACGTCGAAATTTTGCTTAAATTTTAATTAATTCAAATTCTAATCAAAAATTCGAAAAAAGGGCTCCAAGGTATACATGTACCAAATCTGGTAGCTGTAGGTCCAACGGTGTGGCCTGTAGAGCGCTAACACATTGAGCTTTATTATAAGTATACAAGATTACTTTATGTAAGACAGCGATTTATTTACTATTTATTACTTCGTTGAGAATCAATATCATGAGAGTAAGAGGCCAAATATTTCTAATTGTCTGTTACTGCTCTCAATATGGAATGAGATGGAGGTTTGGGTAGATAGATGCATTTTAAATTAATCTGGATTTTCGGAAATTTTTTATAATTATCTGAAATGCATTCAAAATCGATCATCCTGTTTTTGTATAAGAATATTGTTACACTTCATTTTTGAAATGCTGTCACTTACATCAAATTCTTTTTCTTATGAATTCATATGTAAAGCTCTATTAAATTGTAAATAGTTTTAATACTAGTAAATAGTTTTAATATACTAGAAATCTAATATGTTTCGTCCCTAACGAAATGGATCCGTACTATTAAATAAGAAAAATATTAAATAACATTTAAATGCTTAATTATCTAAATATGTCTGACCATCTTATTGCGTCTAACCGTTTGGCTATTTAGATGCAAAGATTGCAAAAAAGTTCAAACATTTTTCAAACGAAATTAACTGATACTCTATATTAAACGACAATAATATGATATAATACAAATCTTTAATCTTAAAAGTAAGCATTATTAATAGCGAAAAACAAGGGGGTACAAGAGAATCTAGACTAATTGTCAGCCTGCAGGATAATAAGCTGAATGGTTAAAAGATAAAATAATTTCTTTTACAGAGAAGTCGGTAAAGGAGAAGAATTTCATCTATTCTCTAATGAGATATCCATCAGAAATTTCCAATCTTTTATTCACTCAATACTAGAAATAGGTCAAATATATGGATTTTGTGCCTTAATTGATCGTTCTGACGGAGAATACAAGCACCAGAACTAGTCCAGATATAAAAAAGTATGTGCAATAAAATACAAAAGATATTAATTAAGGATAATAAATTTTAAAATGTTATAAAAAATTTCATAGTTCGAGATTTATTTAAAACTGTACAAAGCAGTATAATATATAGCAATTATTTACTAATAATACTGATATTCTGCGAAACTTAAATTTTGTTATGAGGTTAATTATTTCGAGAAATGTTTATCATTCCCAGAATGGCAAAAAAAGATTGCCCATCTACTTTCCATTGTATTTGAATACGGTTGTCCCAGATTTCATCACCAGTTCATTCCCTACTCGAAGGAATTGATTGTTGTAGTTACAGAGAAAGGAACGAGTGCCTTTACTGAACCACCAATTGCTCACTCATCAGTTCTTTTTATCTCAACAAAATCACTCAGGATCTGGAATTAGTTTAGCGAAACAACATAATGAAAAGAAAAGCATTCAGGATTGAAGCGAGAAACATTGTATTATTTTTTTCCGAATAATAAGTCCTTATTCCTTCATGTTCTATTTCTGAATAAATTTAGAAATAATTCTGACTTAAATAAAATCAGTTGATTTTACTAATTCTCATTAATTTAATAAATGTTAGCCCTTATACGTATTTAAATATGCGATGATCCTAATGGTTTTGTGTTTTGGGATTGTAGTGTACTTAATAGAACTTCAGCACTCTTGGATTATTATGCATCGATTCTAATATGAATGATGATGAGAGCATTCAGCAGAAAAGCAAAGAAGCTGATGAAAATAATTGATTTCACTTAATATAATGAATGTAATTGAATCTCACACGAGCGCAAACGGTACAGAGAGCCTTAAGCACGTTTTAATCGTATTCATTTTTTACTTGCTTTTACCAGTACTACATTATAATTATACATACAGGGTGGCCCAGAAGTCACTTTACATTTTGAAAATTAAATAACTTTTTTGTATTAATATATTTCTTTTTCTCTTTTCAGAATTAAAAAATATAATCCCTGGAAATTTTTGGCATGGATAAGTTTACAAAAGAACAACGAGTGAAGATAATTGAATTTTACTTTGAAAATGGACGGTCAATGGTTGCAACAGAGTCAACAGAGTCAATACAGTCATTTAAGAAAAAGTTATTTAATTTTCAAAATTTTCAAAACTTACAGAGCCATGCTGTTGAAAACGCGTCACTAAGTTCCTTATTGCAGGCCTACTAGGGGGATGTCGAACATTAAAATGGCGCATATACGATCTTTGCGTTGCAACAATTGACCGTCCATTTTCAAAGTAAAATTCAATTATCTTCACTCGTTGTTCTGTTGTAAACTTATCCATGCCAAAAATTTCCAGGGATTATATTTTTTAATTCTGAAAAAAGAAAAAGAAATATATTAATAGAAAAAAGTTATTTAATTTTCAAAATGTAAAGTGACTTCTGGGCCACCCTGTACTTATTTGAAAGCAGATGTGTTTTTGAGGGATTAACCTGCTTTTACCAGTATTGCTTTATTATTACGTTTGCTTCTTTGACAGCAGTAATTTTTTTAAGGACATTAAATAATTTAATTTTTATAACAAGTTGACGCATGCGCATTAATATATTCACGTGATCAAGAAAAAATTCTCACATGATAACGCGAAATATGGGATAACAAATTTCCATTTTTCTTATAATTTTCTATTATCATCATTTCTTTGAATTCATGTATTTATTCAAATTTCATATCCCTGTTTCTCATACATTCAAATCTAAGCAGGTTAAAATTTTGCCAAATGAGGTGTCTAAATTATAGTAATTCCAGCTTCATGTTTATTCTAGGAAGACTCTCATCTGAGGCATCTCAGAAATAAGGTTGATTGGTGACTGGCTCTCGTCACCTGGATGGGAAGTACAAAAGTGGTGAGAGCGGTTAACTAAGTTCCATGACGGATCGCACTTCCCACTAGAATGACTGAACCATTGACATTGAAGACCTGTACACCCATTGTTACTGTCGCATCAGTTCTGTCATTTAGATTTTTCCGTGAGCCATTGTGGGCGAATCAGAATTATTATATGAAATTTTCTTTGAAATTTACAGAATGATGTAATATTCATAGAATATGCAGATATTATCAAAGCTCTGGACTTAATAAACTTAAGATACTGATATTATATTATATATATATTATATATAACTTACTGATATTTTGATTGTTTTTTATATTGTTCTAAAAGCTTAAAATCTTAAAGCTATAAGAATATTTCATTACGCAGTTTGTCAATAGTATTTACAAAAAGATTCACCATAAAATTACTGTAGCAGCGAAAAAATTAGTTTACAACTTTTTGCCTTCTATTTTTTTGTTTTGTTTTGTTATATATTATGTAAATAATTAGCATTTTTCTTCTATCAAAATCACTGTCATAAAACAAACTGAACTTAAAAGTCTTATAATTACAAAGTAAACTGTTTGCATCTCTTTCATAAACTAGAACTGATTATATCAATTAATTTTTTTCTTGCTTTTCTCCTGCTTTTATTACATTAAACAGGTTCCATGAGTCAGTATTAAAGTGGTTTTTATTCAATACAATTAACAAAACAACGTTGTTGTTTTTTAAGCAGCGAGTATGTTTTTTTTGGCTTATTTATATGGAATTAATTGAATATAAATTAGTATGTTTTGACTCCAGATTAGAAACAAGCATTTTTATTTCAAATATCTATTTTTTTTTCTCCTGATGTTAAAATGCATCCACATTCTTTCAAATAAAATTGATAAAAATAAAAAAAATGGTTCAGAAAAAAAAATTCTAAGTAGAATATATTTGATTTTGTTCTTCCTTTATAATTTATTTGTGAATATTTTGAAATGTACATTGGTAAGCCTTCTCAAGTTCTTTTCATTATTCTCTTTTATATTTTTGTTTGTCAAGTCTGAAAAAAATGATATTTCATAGTTTTTTTTATTTATTTCGCAATGGGAAAAGGCAAAGACGAAATCAAAGCATTGACTTTGCAAAGCCCAAATAAATATTTGGAAAAAAGTAGTTGAACATACTCTGTTGTTCTTTGGCTTTTACTTCTGAATATTACCTCATTCAGAGTATTGTTTATTTCATTAACCATCCTTGATATCAATTACTTTATTATATATTTTTATTTATTTATCATTACAATCATTTTAAATTTGTTTGTATTTTCTTTTTATCGTGGTTCTAGGTATTATTTTTCGAAAGCGTTTTCTATCTTTTGAATTATCTTAACTTTGAATAACACATTTTTAAATAGTTATAACTTAAAAGACTCGTTGCTAATTTATAAAGTAGAAATTGTACCATTTAATTTTTTTATTATTTCACTGCTATTTAATATTTAAAAGAGGAAAAATCCTTTACTTTTTAAAAAGATAATAAACAACTGATATTTCAAAAATTTTTTTATTCATTTGAAATAATACATCGTTATGCAAAATATGAGACAATGAATTTATTTTCATTTCAGTAAAAAATTATATCAAAACATATATATGTAATAAATTCCATTTTTGAGTTCAAAAATTAAGTGCTTTCTAATTACTCGAACTCAATCATCTTTTTAATGTTTGCTTTTGAGTTATTTGGACTATTACTTTTCCTTGCCGACCATAATATTTGACAAAACTTAAAACCTGTTTTAGAATTTTTTTTTTCCTTTCTGAAATTATATAAATTCAAAACTTTTTATACAGATCTTTTTTTATATATACTTTTTTTCGTCCAATTCATGTCGTCATGTTATGGCAATCAAGTACTTTTAAAATACATTTTAACTATGCATTTTAAAAAAAGCAAAAATTTGAATTACTGTTAATTACAATTGTTCTCCTTTCATAAGAGTAACATTTAGAAATTTAAAATAATTCCTAATGTTCAAAAATTAAGAGTAACTATTAAACTGTCATAAACAAATTATGAAATGGAAAAACATAATAAAATAATTAAATCATAATGTTAAAAATTTACAAGAAATTGTTAAATCACGATAAAAAAAACTGTAAAATGGAAAGAGACAAAATAAAATAAATTAAAAAGAAAAGAAAAAAAATGTTAAAAAAAGATAAACTATCATAAAAATGTTAACAAGCAAGGGAACACGAGTTATTGCCCTGTCTTATATAAAATGGTTAAGTCAGGCCCTCTCGTATATATATTTAACTATTTAAACCTGGGGCAATATTTTCGACAAAATGTAAAACTCAACATAAAGGAGGATCCGAATCTACATCACATTGTATATTTTGATGAATGTATTTGTTTTCGTTCTGAAACGTCCAGTTTTCGGTAACACAAACTTAGAAGTTAAATGCATTTCTAAGATTATTTAGATAGATATACAGGTTAAAAATCTCTCAAAATTGTCCTATTATCTTTATCTATTATTTTATTTATGCATGTTGTTTATGACAAATTCGAATAAAATGATGAACGCCATAAATAACGCCATAAATAATTTCTAGCTGTTCATGAATCATACCTTAGTTTAAAAGGCTATTTTAAACCTCAATTTTAACTTCACTGAATAATGAACAAGGTCAAGAGATGGAAACTCACATAATTTTCAAATTTTAAATCGATAGTCATATAATATTACATTAGTATATCAATTTTAGTCGATTTAATATTAAATCTTACTCATTATTCTATGAGTAATTTGTAATTATGTTTTAAAACAATGAATTTTTTTAAATAAGATATCTCAATTATTTTCTTAATCAGATTTATTTTCGAAAACGTAAATTCAGGTATACACATATTTATTGCTACTGAAATAGTTAACTGAAGCTTTATTAAGCTTTTGAAAACATGCTGAAACAAATATATATTTTATTAGTAGAAATATGAAAGGTAACTTGCTGCAATAATTTTCGCAGAATTAATGAGTCAATTTTTAAGGCAATGTATTTTTTTCATACTTTTCACAATTAATGAAATCAATAACAGATGAGTAATTTAAACGTAAACTTGGCACTTAAAACTATCTAGTTTATTTTTAAATGACGAAGCGGAAATTATTTTTTAAAGAAGAGGATATGCTACTGTCTAAGTAATTATATTTTTCTTGTCAAAGTTATTTTGGATTGAACTTCATACAATCTGTTATTTTGATTAGGATTTCAAACTTCATTTGACAAGAAAATTCCAGGTCTCTAAGTAAAACGATAAATCAATTAGAACAGTTTATTTGAAAAATACCCCATAACTGTAATCGTGCACATCTTCTAATCCATGGGAAAGTTTATTTTATTTGTTTTAGTAAATTATCCTGCTTCTTTAAAAGATTTTCTTCAGTTCTTGGCTTTAGTGTTTCTGTTTGTCATAACTCTGACTGTTATCTTTACTTTGAAATCTTACTCAGAAGAAAGTTGGTTTGAAAGTTGTCATATGTGTCACTGCTTTTTTGGAAAAATAACATCTTGAAACTTCTATCAGCTGACAAACCATGGAATTAAACTTCGTGGAGGTTTAATAACCACAATAAATGAGCAAAAAAAATTTTAAGAAATGTATTCTTAAATTATCTTTTATTTCAAAGATTTATAATAGAAAATGCAATGTAAATGCATCTACCATCAAGGTATGCCATCTCTTGATAGTTGCAAATAAGTATTTTACTTAAAATTACAGTAACGTTATAGGGTTTAATGCTCAGATGCATTTGACATTACACCATTTTGATTTTTTTATTATAAATCCAGCCAAAACTTTTAAATTCATCATGAAATCCTATTATTTTATTATGTAATTAGATTTAGACTTACTAATTAATTGACATATCATTTGCAATGAATAAATAATTTAGAAAATACAGCAAATATTTAATTCGTAGAATTATTATTAAATTCAAATGTTATGCTTAAACATCATGTGAGTGCATCAATTATTTAATATATAATGAAATTAATTACTTATATATTTATAATTTATTAGTTAATTCTTTTTTAAAGTTATATCAATCTTTCCTGAAACAAATATATGAAAAAGTGAGCTAAAATTATAAAATAAATTTGGTATTTGTTCTTAACATAAAAATTGCTCATTTCTGTGTTTTGTTTTGTTTTTGAATTTATAATAACAATTAACAAGCTAGAAAATCCCAGAAATGCATTCAAAAGATATTCACTGATGGATTTCATTTGATTTAATGGTCATGAAAAATATTTGTTGTGAAATCAAATACTAAATTCATTTCTTAGCTTTTTTTCCTGTTTTTTTGTATACATATTTGCGTTTAAGAAAGAAATGAAACGTTCCACACCTGAAATATTTTTAAATTCTGTGATAATCAATTGTAACTTCACCTTTCATTTGACATCACATAATAAAGACTTTTAGAACCATAATCATTAATTACCAAATGAATTGTACTTGGCAAATTTTATCGGGAAATGATGTCAATTCTCATGGATTTGAATAACTCATAACTGGAATTTATTGAAAGACTTGACTACACTGTGGGATAAGGAAATGGATTAAATTCTTATTAAATTTAGAAAAGCAAATGACCATAATATCACAAGAGCTATATTTCTGAATCCAATTCAGATTCATTAGGTAAATTAATGTGTATACTTTGACTAGAATTTCCTTTCGAAGTTTGATATTTCTCTATCGGAAATATTTATCTAGGACAATTGCTGTGAAAATTGCATGCATTTTACTAAAAGAGGATGCGAAGTTGCTTTATTGTTTCATGGCTTCATTTTCGAATATCATGGTTGAAAATTCAATAACTTTATCAACTGATTTGATGAATAGTGTCTAATAACTCACATTAATTAATCTCTACCCATAATGAAACAAAATGTAAGTTTATGCATGTGTTTGTATCTACTGGAGTTGTGCGTCTTTTACTGTTGACCTATTTCTCCCAAGTTTGGTCCATATATTAAAGTATGGAAATTATTTAGTAATCATATTAATTAAAAATTAGTCTAATATTTTCTGTTATTAGGATATCTTTCAAATAATATTACTGCAATGAAATTATTTTAGCAGAATTTTGAAACTTAAAAATTTATTTATCTAATAATACGAGTAAAATACTGTTATAAAATATTTTTTCTAAATTTGGAAGATTTAGAGTTACTTTTTAAATTTCCAAAATTAATTAATTTATTTATTTAATTAAAAGATTTTAAATTTTTTTGAAAGATTTAACATTATTTTCATTATAAATTTTACGCTCCCATTGTTTCTATTGTTTCTTTAAATTTCTAATCACATCAGTTTATACCTTAATCGTGATATACGATGAAAAAGTTTATGATTATTCCCATTTTTTGCATTGGAAATAAAATTTATGATATCCTATGGAAAAAATATGTAATGAAAAGATACATTCATGCGCCCCACCTCACCCCCAAAATTGCATTTTAAATGCATGCAACTTTAATTCCTTAGGATATGAATGTAGGCAATTAATATAACAAGAATATGTAAAAAACATGCTACGAATACCCGTTACAGTTTTATGTTGAAAATATTTAATGAAATATCATTAAACCAAATGAGAAAAATCTGATTGAAATTAGATACAATCAATATTCCTTGCAAACCAGCTAAAAGTAAAATGCGAATAGTAAGTAAAATAATTGTAGTATTAAAAAAATGCTCGCCATTTTGAAAAAAAAAAAATATCCGGGAAAGAAAAATGTTTTTATGTGCTATTTATTTAACTTTTATTTATTTTAACTAATATCGTTTTTCATAGAATATATATTTCTAACCAATAGACAAGAAATCGATTGAACTATGCATTTTTTTTTAAATGGAAAGCTATAAACTTACTCCATTTAACGGAAGAATTTCAGTTCATGATATTCCATTTGCAATAAATTTAAATGGGATCTGTTCATTCCCTGCTTCAGAAAGAAACGGATACTGATTTGATATTAACTATTGAATCAGTGACTGCAATTGAAACAATAGATACTAATAATATGTTACTGGTCAGTTAGTCGAGGTCTGCATTTGTCTAAAAGGTGTGTATGGATGTAGGCTTAACGAGAGATTTTTTTCAATTCAAAGAATATATATGGCATACATTTATTAAAAAATAGAAATTTAAATAAAATTAGATACAAAAAAGTATTGTTAATTTAATAGAGTTACAAAATCAGTCTTAGAAGATTATTACTTGAACAAAATTAGTTTAACTTTTACATAATGATATGTTTTGTTTCAAAAAGCTGTACTATGCAAAAAAAAAATCCGAATTAAAACAAATTAACAATGATTTTTTTATGCAATATTGTATGGAAATTAGTAGGTGACTTGTTCTTTTAATAGATTCAGAATTCAGTTTGGGCTAAAGAAACATATTTCTTAAAGAATGAGTTGAAAATACTAGAAATTTAAAATAACATCAGTTCTGATGTTTCTCAAACGCATTTTATTTCCACTTCGTTTATCTTCCAATGTCACTGAATTAATTAACTTTCTGATTTCGAAGGAGAAGATGTGCATTTAGGGAATGACCTCGTGATTTTGAACGATATTCATGGTGATATTAAAATGGAACTTATAATTGCAGCACCATCTCTAATTTTCCATTCATTTAACGTGCGTTTGATAAAAAACTAAACTGTAAAAAAGTAATTTTTAACACTAAGCCAATCTTTTGACTAACGTATCACCCAATTCTTTCAACGGGCACAAAATTCTCTAACCTAAAACACAAGATATATCAATACTCTCTGAATGTCACTATTAGGATATTTGAACCCATTGTAATTTCTTCTGGTATATAGATACTTACTAGCTATAAAAGATTTTTTATGAGGGTTTAAAAAATACTTTAAAATGATAAATAAGGTAATCATTTCCTTAATATATGATTAAGATGTTTATATAGCTCAGAAATAAGTCTGTAGTGAAATATAATTTAAACTCAAAAGTGCTAAATATGCTTTACCGTTTCCCTGTTCACGATGCGAGGGTTTCATAACAACATTAAATTTCAGCTTTTGTCACTATACTTTAACAGCTGTTAAATATAGTGACTTAGAGTTAGTTAGTATAGTTATAGTTAGTTTAACACCTGTTAGTATAGTTAGTTTTCAGATACGAAAACATCATTGTATAGTTCTCCTAACATCAAAAATATCCTTATATTAAATTTTCAGTACTTGTTATTGAATTTATTGAATTTAAATTTTATAAACAGTATCACTATTATTAATATTCATTTTTTTAAATGAACAAAACCTATCGAAGCAGTTGGAGTTGTTTATAAAATTAATAGTCTTCCTGTTAATGATTTGATATATACTTAGACTTCATTTTTGATGTGTTAATTGTTTGAATATTGTAATTTATGACATTATATTTAATTTCCTTACAAAAAATGAGCTTATGCTATGTTATTAAAAATTGTTTCAGGTTAAGATAGCTTTATTTTTATGCAATCTAGCTATTAAACTTGTCATCCTATTAAATATGAACAGAGATCCAATACTTTAATGTAAAGTACTTCTGAATTTGAATTACGAACAATTCCAGTTCAAAGAATAGTTATTTTTAATTTTACTTTTTTATAAAGAAAATTCCTACAATTAAATGGTAAGTATATATACCAATTAACATTCGATAATATTTTTACTCTTATTGTTAAGTGGTAACTATTCTTACTACTTTAAGTTGCTACTGAACGATCTCTGTCAAGTATAATTACCAACCCTCATTTCATTAATTAAACGGAAATCACTGATCTTTTGATATTTTGACATTTACACCATCAGTATATTAAGATATAAGCTAAAAAAATTCGTTTTGCAATGGCGCAGAGGTATGTCCTAAAAATGAATAAACTTGGCACATATCGTAAGCTCTTTACGAGTTGCTAGAGTTTAAGTACATTTGTTATAATTCCTTGATGGAAACATTTCAACAATTATATTCTTTTTTGAAGGAAATATATTCCTTTCTCTTAGTTGCAAAAATAAACTGTGGGTGATAAAAAATAATGTTACATATTATTTTACCTTCTTTAGATATAAAATGTGAAATTGATTTTGTTCCAGGAAAAATCCCTTTACAAAAGTCTTATAATTCATCTAACTTATGCGGGAAACTTAACAAGAGAATCACATAATAATAACACAACGACAAAAACACTTTATTTGAGCACATATCACGAAACACCGAAAAAAAGAAAGCGTAAATTGATGCCACCTTAGATACAAAAAACACCCACAATCACAATCACTGTCACCGCCAGGTCACAACGGAAGTGTCCAGATCTGTTTTTCAATTCCAACACTTTCTCTGGCAGAGGTCTGTTGATGAGCAACTCTTCGCTGACAGACGTGACTACGTTGGCTATGGATGCTGCGCACGTGAGTCGAAGATCCCCAGGAGGGAGATGATGGGATGTCAAGGGGATGCTGATTGAGGATGACGATGACTCCAACTGATCAGGATGCCGGATCACCTCTTGGGTGTCACGAATTGAGGCGGAATCCATCTACACAAAGCAGCAGGAAGAAAGCAGTGTCATTATGAAAAGTGTTAACCTGTTAGTGGAAGTTGAATTATTTTTGGGTAGTTACAATGTCTTACAAGTAACAAGACATATTGAGTGAATGCTTCTTGAAAAAAATAAGGGCATCATTGAATTTTAAGCTCAAAACTTTTTAAAAGACTTTCTTTTCTTTCGTATTTTCTTTTTCTATAACTGCATCAATAGTTCTAAAAGAGGACGAAGTAAAAACGATCATAAATTAACTACATTAATTGAAAATTTTATTTCTTAGCTAAATTGTGCTAATTAAATAAAAATTAACTGCTTTTTCTGCGATTATTTTGAGGATTAATGTAAAAAATATGCATAAATACAATTACCAAGTTGTTGGTAAAATAGACATACGCATATCAAAATTCGATAAAGGTTGTAAAATTATTTTTGCTTTATGTACCTGAGATTTTTCCGTTTTTCATAAAAATTGATTTAACTGCAGGGGAATACTGCTTAAAATGCAAATGAAAATATTTAAAAGTTCTACAATATTTTTAGAAATTTGCATTTCAAAGGAAAGTAACATAAAGTTAAAATAATTTTTTTACAAATCTTTTAATTTAAAAAATATAATGCAAAGAATGAGTATTTTCTTTTCATTTTTCCTCAATTATTTTGTTTTTATCATGTATTGAAGAGGTAATTAAAAGTATTTTGGAAAATGTATTGCATGAACAAAATAAAGCTTCATTGGGGTTGAGAATTTTTATTTTATTTATAAATGGTTGATGAATTATTACATTTACAAAATTAACCCTCCAGCTGCGTATCCAGTGTTTTCCGCTTGTTAATAATCAGTCCGTTTTCTGTTTTATCACACGTTTTTTGGTAGTTTAGAGTATTCATTTTTAGGGTTATGGATTTTTATTATATTATATTATTATAGTGTAACAGATAGTATGTCATCACTTTCTTAGAAAAATATTTAAACTCATTTGTAAACATCACCTCTAAATAGTGATTTTAAATAATTACGCTGACTGAGGGATAAAATCTAAATCAAATCTTCCTTAAGAATTTAAAACAACAGAAATAATTTAAACTTTGGAAATAAAATCAATAGAGAAGAATCTCTTTAATGATAAAAAGTGACTATATTATAAATTAGGAATGCAAAGTGATTGATGTTACTTTTGGTTTAAAGAAAAGTGAATGATAAAAAATGAAAAATGAAGAAAAAAAGTGATTGAATGAATTAATTATTCATTTTAAAAGTGAATAAAAAATATATAAGATGTATGAAAAACATGAAAAGAAATATTTTAAGGTGGTGTTATATACAGTATAGAGATGATCTAGGAAAATGTAAAATTCAATTTATTTGATTGTTTAAAATAGACAATTCTTTGTTGTTGTTAGTTAATTCAAGTGGTATTAAAAAAGGACGAAAATTATTTTAAAGAAAAATCGAAGATCTTAAATCTTTACAAATACTTAAATAAATTACAATTCAGATCATATTTTTGAAGGAATTAAAGAAAATAAATACCAACAAAATTTGATGTGTTCTTATGCATATTAAGTAAATATACATAAGAAAAAATACCCTTGTTAAAAAATAACCTTCTCTTTAAACATGTAACTAATTCATCTCCCAATTCTCAAGCATTTTAGAAGACATGAAAAAAAAGCGAATAAATGTAATGATACCGATTTTTCTGATTCAGACAAGATTGTTGTGAAACTGAAAAACTTCCGAATTCTTCTAATATTTTGGATATAATTTAGATGAAAATTCATTTCGAAAAGTATTTGAGTTATAAAACGTACGCTAATTTTCGAGTACAACAACAACAAGCAAATCCACATGTGACATAATGAAAGGAAATTTGAATAAAATAAATATTTATTAATGCTAGAAGATTAAAGAAAATTATTTTTAATGCAGTTTGGTAGAAATACTCACAGATTAAAAGATTAGACATTCCTTGGAATCTCTGCGAAATAATAGAATAATACCATAAAAAAGGAGCAATCTCTTACTTTTGTTTTTAAATTGGAGTAAAACTTTAAAAGGAAAGATGATTATACTTTCAGAAAAGAATAAAATTAATGTTTTCATGATTTGAGCAGGCAGCTTTGAGAACTTTTCTAATTTTATTAATTGGTTTGATTTTATTTCTTATTTACGTGTACAAGTTTCTTTTCTTAACTAATTTATTTATTTGTTTAATATTGTTAGCTAGTTTTCTATTAACTAATGCAATCAAAATGCTCTGAAGAAACTAAAGGTACACTTCAAAAAAATATATGAGCTAATATATGTTAAGATAAGAAGAAATAATACAATTTTATAAAATTTCTATAATTTAATTCGTTCTTTTTGGAGCATCAATACAATTAGAAAGAAAAGTACATTTTTTATATAAAAAGTGTAAAAAAATATTTTAAAGAAATAT